>BEXV01000675.1:78191-96961 GCA_003118195.1 Hemicentrotus pulcherrimus
TAATTTTTTTTGGGGGGGGGGGGGGGGGGGTAGTGGCCTTAAATCACATTTGACTGATGATAAATCAACATGTATTTCAGCAAAGCCTCTTGAAATTTAGGTCATATTTAGAGACAACAAACGTATCAGTGAACACTTAATTACTGCTTTCCATGCCACAAGGGAACTTTCAATCGTATTTTGGCAAAATTAGAACGATAATCATCAAAATAACGATTCATCTATCCCATTAATTGACCTAATTTCACAAAGACACCTGTAGGGTATTCATGGTAATCAAACTGCCAGTCGAACATCTTGGTATTGATGACTGATTATGGATACATTTTCTAATGGAGTCCAAGTTCTAGATACCGGTAGATGTTTTCTGAAGTGTTTTTTTGAGTAGATTCTAAATCGGGCAAATATGAAAATGTCACTTATGGCTTATTTTGAAGTCAGAATTCTTTCAATTTTAAATATGTGTATTATACTTTTATTACTCTGATCAATTCTTCAGAATATCATATCAAAATCTTTTTGAGATTGACAACTCTAGCTCAGAGATAGAATTAAAACTCTGACACAATTAATGCCAGTTGGTAACCAAATAGTGTTACACAATGTGTGCATTGGTACCAAAATTGAAAAAAAAAACTTTGGACAACTCCTACATTAAACATTATCATGCAATAAAACAGTGCCACACTCAGATATAGACACAGTACAACTCATGCTGAAACCACACAGACTATTAACAAAAGAGTGCTTATAAGAAAGAGAGACAGAGAGAGAGAGAGAGAGAGAGAGAGGGGGAAGAGAGGGGAAGGGGACACTGTATACCATGGTATCAAAATGCATTTAAGCTCTAGCTTATCCAACCTAGCCCCGTAAGCTGAATGTAATGCTATAGCTCTATGCAGGGAATATCTCAACCTCTGCAATATATGTCACTTGTAGTACAAAGGGCTATCAAATGTTTCAACGTGTGACTTTTCTATATACGGTTGTGGGAGATGTTTATTTGGATGCCATTTTGAATTTATTTATTCTCTACGATGGTCTTTACATCTATAAGTGTGTTGTTTGACTTAGCCAGTACCTTTAAAACCCCACACAGTATTGTGGTGTATGATAACCCGAATGACCCGTTTGTCTCTTTGTGAACTATACAAAATAGTGCGAAAATTCATGTTATGGTTTGAGAAGGTCCTCATTCCTCGTGCTTGAAAAGATTTCCCAAATAAAAACATTAAATCCTGAACTGAAAATCCTAATCCTTCAGAAGACTCAATTCAGTAAAATGGGTCAGGCCTTATTCTATTTGAATGTTAAACTGGAAGCTTGATTTTAAGTTATGTGTTAAGCTGAGATTAAAAAAAGTTAGTCCAAGATCAATGTTTTCCGATTGTTAAACACGACTTAGCACCTGCTTCTGGTTTAAATGAGTCCCTTTCATTTGTTTAAGAGATATGAACGAGATAATAAGTATTGATGTTGGATATTGGGCTTACCGGGTATCTATCAGCCGGGTAGAGGGCAGCAGCCGCTGGTTCGGCGGGGTAGAGGGCTGCGGCGGTGGCGTAGCCTGGTACCGGAGGAGGGGCTGCTATACGGTAGGCTGCGTAGGCCCCTCTTGCGGCACGCCCTCTACCTATGACCTGCGACCTTAGTGCATTGGTGGTCAAGAGTTCTAGACCTGCTGAGAGAGAAATAGAGAGAGAGCGAAGAAAGAAAGAAAGAAAGAAATACACAAAAATTGGTTACTGACAATGTTTGGTGTGCAAAATTAAAAAAGTTGTTATATATTTAACAAACGTGTTAACTATCATAAAGAATTATCTTATTCTAAGCTAACCGCCTTTATAGTGACTTCTAGAATCAGACTAAGCATTTTTGTAAAATCTATTCCCTCCTTTCGAATTTCATTTATCTTCTCTTTCCTCTCTTAGTACCTCTCTTTAAGTACCTGTCTACCGGTATTTCTTTAAACTCATTTCCATCCCTTTTCTCTTATTCTGTCACTCTCAATCTATTTTATCACTCTCTTTTTTCCTACTTTCTCTCTCTCTCCCTCTCGCTCATTGTCTGTCTGCCCCTACTCTCACTCACTTTTTCCCCCATGATGTTCATCAACTGGGGACATTAGCGGAAGACAATTCACTTAATTGAAAATGCAAAGGGGTCATAGTTCTAGTTCTTTGCGAGTGTGAGCCTGCAGAATAGCACCACCTGAGCTGGGGAGGGTGGGGAGCGGTANTAGGCTCTGCTCAAGACTTTATGAAATTGTGTTTAAGAGTTAAATTATTGTGCCTGCAGACTACTCATCCCCCAAGACTATTATTTGACCACATATTGCAGATATAAGTTAAAGTCGAGAGAGTGGGGGAGAAAAAGAGAAGAGAGAGAGAGATATAATGAGGGGGGTGGGAGGGAAACAAGTATGAAAGAGCAATAAAGGCATAGAGGAAGGAAAGACAAGATTGCCAAAAGAAAAGGAAGGGAAATAAATAGGGACTGGAAGGAGATATAATTTCCCGCTAAGCCTCAAATTTAATTTGACTGTAGTGCAATATACAATGCATGGATTTTTCTATTATTTACATGCACTATGTCATAAAGCAGTAAGGATGGAAGAGGGAGAAAGAGGCCACGTGAGGTTTGCCAGGGGATTTCCTTCGATTCTGTTGAAGAATGAAATGTTGAGAGGGCGTTTACAAGATGCAGAAAAGGAAAGAGAGACCCAGAGGGATGGAAAGACAAATAAAGCTAGTTTGTCTGGAAGACAGGGGTACATACAGAGGGGAGGAGAGGGGGAGGAGAGGAACACAGGAGAGAACAAGGGATGGAGGAGAGAGGAGCACAGGATGGATGAACGAACACTCGAAAAGAAGAGATGAGAGGAGGGAAGACTGAATAAAAGGACGCTGAAAGGAAAGATAACAAGGGAAGGTGAGTAGGAAGGGGGAGATGGGCACAGCAAAGACACCATTCCAGACGGGAAGCAAAGAGATGAGGAGAATAGGAGTGAGAATTAAGGATGGCGATATGATGAAACAGAATATAGCCGGGAAACAAGGGGGGGGGGGCGTACTGAATAACTTTGAAAGGATAAGACGTATATAAAGGATAGGGAGACTAGGATGATACTGGTAGTAGGATCTTTCATAGTAAACACATTTTTGAAGGCGCTTCCATCATGGACAAACTATTATCCCCCATTGAATTAATCATTAATACATTTTCCCTTATTTCCCCCCAATTAATTTCTCTCACTCTCTCAAAACGAGACAGAGACCAGGCCTGTAGGACAGCACAGAGAGCCTTCCTTCCCTTCGTCTTGCCATACTTGTTTGTGTTATTTTCATTCTAAACAGCGCATGGTGGATTACAAGTAGCCCGAGGCTGCCTTGCCTCTGTCCTGTTTTCTCTTCATCTCCCATCCTCCTCATCTATCTCATCTTAGAAGAGAGATGCGCTCTGAATGGCTCCAAAGAGCTGAATCACCATTAAATTATGTTAAGGCCATCTTTATCTTGTCTTCTTCATCTCTATAGTATTTTCATTTTCTTTCATCAATTAGTTTCATAATCAAAGTCTCTTTTCTAATATCTACACCTGTCAGAGTGTGTAAAACTGCATTGATTGGAATGGAATGTTATTGATTGGTTCCGTCTCAGAGTGCCCACTCCATTATTTCTATGTCTTGTAGGGAAATATTACTTATTCACCGCCCACATTTCAGATGACTGTTATCTTGTTCAAGATAAAGCAGATGAAAGATCCACCGACCCATGGCCATGCCTACGATCACAAGGGACTCGATAAAAGATGCGCAAGCCCTGTCGACCTGTACGACAAAGCGATTAAAAGCCCGGTGAGGGAGCCCGGCTGACACTGGAGGGCCCATTAAGCGGCCATTATATCGTCTCCATCCCTGATTGGCTAGGGCTTAATGACTGATGCCTCAAAGTGGTCGTGGAGAGGCTCAGGGCGGCGGCAGCCAGAAATCGTGTGCTCATGACGATTTTTGGTCTGATGTCTTGGAAGTGGGGGTCACGCCAGGGTAGTATCGTCTAGCACAAGTATTCTTAATGCTACACTGTTTTCCATCCGTCAGAAGCTATGTTCTACCCTTGTTATTGTCCAACAGCCACTTGTTAACATACAGTATCATAACGCACTACATTGGATATTTCACAGACCACGTATAAATTGATCGCTCTTGTATTCATTTACATGTAGATAAGACAGTATCCAGACTGCAAAGGTATTGACTTTGAGAGAAAGATATTTAGGAAGCCCAATTCAATCATAAGTGGGAAACATTTTTCATTAAATCCCTCTCTCTATTCAAAAGACTAACTTGAAAATTCTGCATAAATCCACCATATGGCGTCTTTCTTTTACAGAATTTACAAGTCCAGAATCCACCCTGGATAACCAATTTTCTGCACATTGACAAATTATTCCCTCATCGGAGCAAAGTTCCAAAATGAATTGCTCCTTGTCGGATAGATAGATAGCTTTCAAAGATGTTTTGAATTATGCAGCGGAATAAGTTCCATATTGGTGGATCCCCAAGCTCATAAAGGATAGAAATATGAGTCACTATAATAACAGTTTTCTTTAGGGATAAGGCCAAGGCAAAAAAAAATATTCGAACCAAATGAATGATGGAAGGAAAAGTAATTTGCATTCAGCTGGTTATAAAATGGAGTCCTTGTGTGGAGATACGTTGCAGCGGGAGTCGCAAGCTTTTGCCAATCAATTTCAATTTTTGCTCCAGCCGGGATGAATCTTAATGTTGGCATTCTGGAAATAGCTCTAGTGACAGATCCTATTGACTGTGAGCTTCATGATGGTATTCATGTTGAGAGGGAGGATAAAGGGAGAACTGAAGTGGGGTCTTTAGAAAACATTCTTCATCGTTCAAATTTGTTTTTAGAATGTAGTAAATGAGTTGTTCCTTAAATGCACCCTCTGTTGAGAGCCAGAAGGGTGTTAGCTTTTGTATTAGTATATGAGATAACGTCTTTCAGACTCCAAATGGATGGAAGACATTTTATCCCTGGAGTTGCTTTCAAGTTCACCCATAAACTTGATATAGGAGAGAGGTGTACAGAGGTATGGTAGACACTTGATGAGAAGAGGTGAGGGACAGAGGGAGAAGGAACAGAGAAAATGAAAGGGGGAGAAAGGGAGCGAGGAGCAAGTGAAAGAGGCAAGGGGAGAGAAAGATAAAGAGGGTGGGAGGGAGTAGGTGAAAGATAAATAGAGAGGGGGAGACATAGAGGGGGAGATAAAAGGTAGTAATGTAGACCAAAACACATGTGTGTATTCATCCTAATCAATGAAATGCATGAAGAAGACACACTCAAACACTCAAATATATCTCTTATAAATAATGACATTCAATATCCATAAGGATATCATTTTTAGATACTTACCTGTGGGGTATTCACCGTTGGCAGTGGTTGTTTTGACTTTGTTAGTCATGACCCGAGCTGTGGCATTGTTAACCTGCGTGTGGGGAAAAGAAATCAACCCCAAATCAAAGTTAAAATGCTGTCCATGAGAGTCTGGTTTAAGAATTAAGTGCACATTTCTTTCAGCTTTAGGGGAGGGGGGGGGGAATTTGCAAGGATATTTACCACAAATTAAGATCTAATTAGCTGTAAGATCGTAAGTCACACAGCCTATTCACAATGAAAAGAATGACAGGCTTTCATTTTGGTTTTAGTAAGATCTTACTAATGTAGGATATTTAATCTACCCAGAGCCAGAGAAGATATTAATTCTATGCACAATAAAAGGAATGAATTCCCTTCTGGCTCTCTCGGCTCTATGCCTGTGGAGAGTAAGCTAAACCTTGTGATATTTGATACAGCATATCTGATTCACATTCGCACCATCTCAAAGATGATGGACGCGGTTCATTTTCCCGCTTTAATGCGGGGGGGGGGGGGGGNTTGAAAATGTGCTCTCAATCTAAACCATTGAAATGTTACAAAGGAACTTTAGGATCAAATAAGAAAGATAAAACATGCTTAATAATAACCAAGATAATATTACCTAAGGATTACGTTTAAAAAAAGTTTCTACATTGGTATCACTGAGTGTTGGATAAGACAAACATTAATCAGTCCTTTTTCCTACAAGGATCACTGATGCATTTTTCTTCATAATCTATTCTATGACAAGTACGTATGTCTACAGTTTTGATGCATTATTCAGTCAAATTTGAAGATCCCTTGTTTAGAGAAGAATTAAATAGTAAATCTTTGGTTCTGAATTGACCAATTACGGTATTTTCAGTTTTGGTGATTTGAGTAAGAATGCATCTGTCAAGTTAACAATCTCTGGTTGGAATGCCCTAATGATCAACCGTTTAATCAGCTGGTGGCATTTAGCTGCATTTACAAAATGGAAGCCCCCGCAGTCATTCCAATTGTGCTCTTAATTTGCAAGATATCCCAGAGATTTCGTCGAAAAGGCGCATGGCGGTGCGCTCCTTTAAAGCCACAATTGGTGTCGGCACGAGACCATAGCTGCTGAATAAATCATGATGAAAAAACCCTGCTGGCATGAATAATTGTTGGCCGACTAATTTCCCGGATGGGGTCCTATAGCTCTCTCGCGTTGGTGCCAGCCGAGAGAAACACTATTACCATCGGCTGACTGGTGCATCAACCGCTGTGCATCTCTCCCAAGTTGTGTTTATATCTTAGGGTTTAATGTGTCATAATTTTATGAGGGATTTTTTTTACCTTCCCTATCTTCTTTGGTTAGCCTTATTTCACTTTATAAGTGACAAGCAAGAATCTTGTCTCCTGGTGGATCAGGATGAAATGATACATTAGACTTTTTCTGATGCAAGATGGAGAAGATTCAGTCCATCACCCCAGTTTTGTATCTCTCTTTTGCATAATGGCTTTACAATGAAGCGTATTTATGTCACTAAGGGAAGAATGGATCAAATGTGACCAAAAGATTTAACCAACGCCTCATTTGAGGTGTTAAAAAGCTTTACGTTTTGAGTTTAACAAACGGCTGTTCAAACAGAGATTGTCAGTTGACTTGGGATTAACCTCTGTTTCTACAAACATAACGTTCATGTTCATATTACATAACGTCAAACTTCACTCAGTGATACCAAATAGAATTAATACTGCCTATATTAATTACCATACAACTTAACACTTCAGCACTGAATAAATTTGAAATGCAGACTTTTCAAGCGATCAGAAAAAAACTGTTGATTCAATTATCACACTTTCTTTTAACTTATTACAAAGCCTGTCCACCATATACAAATGTAATTACTTTGCAGTGAAGAATAAAACTAGAGAATTTTTCACCCTTCGTCGTCGTGTTCTGACAGTTTGATATACAGCCTTTGGGCTTTAATTTCCTGTCCTTTTACACGTTTGCAGAACAATTTGTAGACGTCCTGCTTTTATTACAAGTCAAAGCAGGAAAGTGACAAAGTGGGAATGCAGAAACAATCTCTTCTACAAATTGAATTAGGGGTAAGCAACGCTCTTCTAAATTTCTCATCAAATGCAAAAAACAGCAAATATTTTCCTCCTTACCATTTTTCTGATTTGTTTTGTTTTGTTAGGAGGGAGGGGAGGGGGAAGGTGGTTGAGATTGTTTGTAATGAACATGTCTGGAGGCTGAATGCATTTGGAAAATATTATATAATTTTTTACTATACAGTCTACTACAGAGGTGCTCGAACAAAATAATATAATTGTATGACCATTTCCTTTTCAGCCATACTCCTCTGTTTTAATCTACAAATAATTTGATTTACTGCCATTACATTTTAAATGTGGTGGACAAACTGCATTACAATAATAATTTATATGCTTAAACAGGAGAAATAATGCACAAAGTATCTGCAGGGGGTATGGCAATTACAGGTGGATTTTAAACTCCACTCTTCAGGGTTTTAGTAATGACGTAACTCCATTTCACTTGTTTTTCTTGTTTTCTTTTACAGAATTAATTCCATTTTTTTTTTCATTGTTAGGTCATTTTATTTTACATTACAATTTGATTTGTGAGGTAATCTCTTACCTTTGATATTGCATGAACTTTATTCATATTCAAAATAATATTTAGCTACAGTGATGTAGAATAGAACATTTACGATAAGATACCTAACAAATGATTGTGCTCTTGATGCAGGTAACAATACATTTTGGAAAGCAGTTACCCCCTTTCCACACGCCCACGCTTGCAGATAATTTTTGCTGACAAAAATAAGGACGACCAGCAAAAAAAAAAAGCCTTAAAAAACAAGAACACTCTAACCAAACTCATGAAGTTTGATATCCTGGATTGATCGAAAATATGGTCAAACTTCAAGAGTTAAGCAAGAGTAATCCTAGATACATTTGCCAAGAAAACCAATCAATACAATGCAATTTATCCTTTGTGTCCTCAAATATATTGCCCTCACTCCCTTGGCTATGTAGCAACTCTCCTGACTAATCAGCAAAGCACAAACAAATGCAATTTCGGCCGAGAGAAACATTGTTTTTTAATACAAAAGCGAATCAATCACTCGGACTTCAGTTTGTTGAAACTTGTAGGAGGAAGGAGAGGAACAGTTTCAGCATCTGTAGTGCTCACGGACACACTACGCTTTATTTTGCTCACAATAAGGTGTTTAAAAGTAATTTAGCGATGACAGGACAAAGTCTTCATGATGTTTAAAAGCTTGAGACATTGTGTATGACTGGTTTTCCACTTGCAGATGATAGTGTATGTGGACTACCCTTAAACTCTACAACTTTAAGGGTTGACATTTGACAACATGACTAGGCATGTGACATTTCATTACAGGAAATTCAATTTAAAAAAAGAAAGAATGCTATGTCAAATGGTGTGGGGTGACCCTGAAGGTGCCTCTTACAATACATGTCCTGGAAACCGTTTACTCTCTGAAAAAGGTTACTGAACATACCATGATTTAAAACAGATCACATTCATGTTGATATCCCAGGTACCTATTCTCCGACAGGCTGTATTGGGTTTGGCAACATGTTCACATCTACCTTAGATAGCATTGAATGTGGGTTCTAGGGAAGCTGTTAAGGTTGTACTTTTGAGTGGTCCTGGGATTTCAGGTTGATCTGTCTGTATGCTTTGACTAAACCATCGATAAAAATATGTTGGTATCTACATCTGTTTGGGATCAATTTCTTTTTGCTTGGTGTACAAATGCACATGTATTTAGTGGACGTATTGTTAATCTTTCTGAATGGCTTTTACTTCAGAGCATTGTTTTTCTCTTCTCCTGACTATTGAACAAACTTGTCAAAATCACCACAAACTAATGAACAGGTTATCATTTGTAATTTGTTCATACATGTAGGTGGAAAGTAAATTTGCATTATTCTAATACCTATATACCGAAATAGGGCTGAAAAATGGGCCTAAAATTCAAACACTATTATCCATTTTTATTTTTAAATATAAAAAGAAAGAATAAATAGGACTATATATTATACAGGTTTGGTTTCTTTGGATAAGAATGACCCAGGTGTAATTATCACTTGACTCTTATCTCATCTGTCAGAATTGTGGTAAATTTGTAAACAGAATCCAGCACATGTAAATGTAAAAAAGGTTTAAGATAACATGGACAAAAATATGCAAGGGGATAGTTAATTCAACTTTGCCAGTTTCAGCAAGGAATGGGATTAAAGCTTGTAATACATGGACACACTTATCACACATCAATCAGTGACATGGGTTGAGGGGGAAAAAACCTGGGGTGTACCATCAAAACTTGAGGACTTTCTGGCTTTGATTTCTCCTGAGTATTGATCAGTGCTTCAGGATTTGCATACGATAGAACTGATGCCTTTGGCAGTTTCTCTCAACATTCTCCTCTAATCTTCTGAGGTTTGTATTCAATGCGATCTCTATGGATCTATGTATCAAACTTATGAAATTTATTTCCTATAGGGTGAACCTGGGACAACTGAATGCAATCAGGAGCTTCTTACATAAAAGTACAGTGAAATAAGACAAACACTAATTGCAAGATAAACCAATGGGACTGCTCAAAGGTATTGCATCATGGTTGATGCAAAGAGGGGGTAATTCGTTCCCTGCTTTGTTAATTGTAGGGTACCTATGAAGGTGAAGGATCTCTGACAAAGATAGCAGATCAAATTGGCAACAGAGTATGGGCAGTTGCCAACACCTGTCGGAACGATTAACCATTCCCCTCTGAGCTGTGGCGAAGTTCCTGTGGCACGGCTTACCCTGCAAGGCTCAGATTACAAACCATCTCAAGTTAGCGGTAGAGTGAAAATTTCCTCCAGAGCGAGAGACAACTGCACAAGAAAGACGAGATAAACAGCGACCACAGCCATCCTGAGAGGTTAACAGACAAGATAGAATGACCCAATAAGAGCAGTAGCTCACCAAGAATCACATGCCAGCCTGTCAAAACCACAAGAAGGGGTATCAAACCTCCTGTTCACTATGTTTTTGTTTCATTAGAACTAGAAGCAAAGTGCCTGGGAGAAGAAAAAAAACATTCCAGCCATCAATCCATGTCAAGTTGAAGCATCAGGCAACACCAGAACAGAGAAGGAAAATGGACCATGACCTTCAAAAATGCACATCAAGACAGAACGAACCTGGCAGGGCCGTGCGTTCTACAAAAAACAAGCAGGGAAGATCCACAGGGGGCATGTCACAAGGAGCCGCTGGACATCACGTTAAGAATACTACAGGACGTTTGCGCAAGGTGTACTGAACAAGCGACAAGGTAGCACGTTAATCACAATCACCAATCATCTTCATATCCATCACAACGACCTCCCATGATGCTTTGCAATGATAACTAAGGCATGCTGGGTAGCAAGGTTATTATTTTAGAAACATGAGTCAATCAAGCAGAATCTCAGGCTGGCGTTCGTTCTCCAAGCTGCTAGCACCAGACCCTCAAGCCTACATCTGCATCTCTCTCTGGGTCAAACCATTGTTTTCATTGGTACGTTTAGGAGGAATGGGGTACAAATGCTACTTGTGTATGTATGTATCTGGGCACGGCATAATTGCAAGTCAGTCAGCTACAACCCTGATAATCAAATGCATGATGCAAAGAGTTTAGGAATGTAAAAATATAAGGTTAGGCTAGATCTCATTCTCACATCAAGCACCATGATGTCAACGATATCTTCGACCGCTGCATCGCATCGACACAAGCTTTGAGGTAACCCTAGGTGACGATTCCTCTGTAGAGCCCTCTAGAAGCTGTCAAGGTATCTGCAAGAATCCAAGAAGGTAGCTGTCTGGTAAGGTACAACCTAGACGAGCATGCAAAGAAAGAGAGAGGGGGCAGTGCGCAAGACTTTCAGCAAGTGTACTGTGATAATCGATCCTGGAGGGTAAAGAGAGGTGGTGCCGTGGACCAGGTTTGTCCAGAGATTGGTGATGAAAATTTGAGAAAAAAATTAAAAGATCAGACGTCGTTGGCTGCAGCCGCATACAATGGGTGATAACATCTATAGAGTGAGGGTGTACAGTCCAAATCACAAAGTACAGCAGCCAAAAAAAGGGGGAGGGCCAAATTTTACCTTTTTTTTTTTCTTTGCTTATCCATCAAATTCCAGTCCAAAAGGAGGGTGCTAACATTCAGCAAGACTTCTTTAAAAAAATAGAGCCAGGCAAATAACGTATCACTGGACCACCATCATCAAATCAGGCAAATATTTCAGTCTACTTTCTTTTCTTCTTGTACAGTTGATTTCATTAATATGACTTTCAAAAGGTGCACCAGAAATCAAATACATTCGTCACAATTAAAATCAAATCATATATACAAAAAATATATGTAAAGGACACATACACAAGGCCATATGTTGATTGTGTAGCATCAAGCTGTTGTCATGGAGACCAGGCAAACCTATATGTACTAGCAATCACACCACTAAAAGGCATCAGTCCTAACAAAGGATTCTACATGAAAAAGGGGGAAGCTTATATTTTCTCAGCACATCAATCTACTACAGAGTTTTAAACCAAACTACCGGTCGCCCATTCATTGAATTTCAAAGTTAATCTGTTTACATGGTTGTGTATCCCTACAATACAGGGATATTCAGATTCGAACGATCTTGTGGAAACTGGCAAAGTTCTACAAAGGGATCTTAGTTAAGGCGATACAGTTTTACAGATTGTAACATTTATCTTATACTCGATGTACAGGGGTAAATTCTCATCCACCCAATACCACAAACTAATCTACAAATTTCTTGGGCATCTAAAGATCTACTTTAAAATGTGACACTTAGGACATGAATACTTCAAAAATAAAAATGGGGATTAAAAAGAATTCCATGAATCTTCATTTCCAATGATTTCTTTGTATTCGTTGCCAATTTGACAAACAGCTAACTTACCCCTCACCTATTCCGATACACTGGGCCCATGCTTCGGGGCAGGCTACACTTCAACAACCCATTTGTGACGTTAGCCTTCGACAAGATTCATGGTCTGACCGAAAGAGAATGACGGTGTGGTGGTTTTTGTTTGTTTGTTTGGGTGTTTTGTGAGAGAGAAAGAAAACTCACCAATCATTGGGCCAAACCAGGGTCCTAAATAAGGGCATTTTGCAAAAAAATAATTTGGAGAAGTTTTGAATTTGGAAAACAAATCAAATTTTTAAAATTTCCCAATTTTTGAAGGTAAAATATTTCCAGTTTGGAAAGTCAAAGCAAAATTTAATCCAGCCTGTATTTTAAATTTTTATAAATCAGCAAAATATGATAAAGAACTTCACAGCAATGACATTGAGTCAATCAGTGATTATGATAATCTTTTCCCTTTGTNGGGGGTAGCAATGATAAATGCATTTGAACAGGTAGGTAAATCTGATATAATTTCTATTGCTAATTAAAAAATGGGTCCAAACAAATACAAATGATGTTTCTGAAGGCTGGTAATTTCCATCTTTTAAATTTTTGTCTTGGGCTCAAAATTGGATCAAATTTGGGCTTGAAAAAGTCTGACTTGGCTTGGTCAAATGATATCAAGATGAATATCTAAGGAGTTTTCTATGGTTAGCATGATAGTATTATTATTATGATTATTCCAGTAAATACTCATCAAGAAGTATAAAAAAAAAAAAACTTTCTCAACAAGAGGCACTTCCAGCGTATATCATGCAGGGTGTGAACAAAAAATGACATCACCCCAACCATAACAAACATACACTGGCTAAAAAAATATGTCAGGTCACATATCCAGCATCTGTCTGCATCCTCTATTTAGCCAATAAAGAAATAAAGGATTTGGACAGATGCAGGATCATAATAAAAAAATTCAACAAATTCAACAAAAAAATATGTAGAGAAAAAAATAATGAGTGGTGGTTACTATACGGAAGTAATAAATCTTACAACATGCACCTCAATTTTTCGCCCCTCAACAATAGTGCCGTTCAATTTCTCGCGTGCCCTGTCGGCGTCCGAACTACTTTGAAACGTAACAAAACCGAACCCCTGCATGCATGGGAAGATAAACAAGACAGATAACATGCAACACATTATATAGTTTGCTCATGCAAAGAACTTTCTGGTTGTTGGTAGTTGATTTTTAAAAATGGATTTGTTTCTTAAATGGAGAGAGAAAGAGAGAAAACACAAGTTTGGTTATTAATGAGAACTTCATGGTCATTTTGAAGTAGTTCTTTGGAGTAATCGTGACCTGTAGGGGGAAACCTGGCTGATTTTTGTTGTAAAGGGGGTATGGGTGGAGCAGTGCATGAGCAGAGGTGTTATTTGTGTTCTCCTCATGCACTCAAAGAGGGGTTGGGGTGGGTGGGGCTGGGTGGGATAGGGAAGTTCTTGGCAGGCATCACAAGTGAGGAAATGGTGAAAGAGTGATTTCTACCTTTAAAGGCAAGTGGTGATGGGATGAGAGGAACAGCAGCATAGCAAGGAAAGGGGAAAAGAATCTTGTGTAAAATGAAAGTGTTTAGGGTAAAAGAATCATGGAAGAAAATAAAGAAAATGTGTTAGTAGATTGAAGGCAAAGCAAAGCAAAAGAATGCACATATTAATATGAAATAGGGAGAAGAAAAAAAATTAGTAGTGGCTTCAATTGTTTGAAAATGTCATCAAAATATTGACAAACTGTATGTAGAAACTATCTTTTTTCAGAAATATTTTTAATTTGCATAAATGAAACTGATATGAACATAACAACAGAGGATCTACACATTAAACAAACTTCCAAATCCTTACAAATAATAACAATTTTTTTTACAAATATCTTTGCACTCATCTTTATCATGCTATCACCATGTGGATCAATAAACAATGTAATTAATATTCTATGAGATGCAATGTTCTAGAGAAATAATGATTTCTTAAATGTGAGACACTTGTCCAAAAGTTCAATTCAATTGCACTGATAGAAATAAAACTTTGGAATTTAAAGAAAATATATTGATACCAAACGGGATGTGATAGTAAAACGAGATATTAATCATAATTAACATTGTTCAAAAGGAAATCTTTAATTAAAGGGGTGGGTTAGGTGCAGATGGAGATGAAATAGGAAGCGAAGCATGAAAGGCAAATGATAGAAAGAGGAAATAAGTGAGCAGCATATTGCAAACATTGTAATTACAGAATAAAATAGTCTGATGAATATGAAGCTAAATTATTATTGTTTCTATAAACAAATGCAGAAGAATTGATTGAAAAAAATATCAAAATCAAAATTTACACTTGGTTTTTCAAAATTGATTTGAGATAAGATAGTTTTCTATTTTTGGATAAGATTGAAGCAGAAAGTCACATTTTGTTATGACCAATCTTTTGTGATAGTAAATGCAAGCTATCAAATATATGAAGTCATTGGCTCAAATATCAAGACAATTTGTTGGTTATAAGACAAAAACTTATTGAGGAAAGAATTTTATTTTTTAAATTTTTGTTATTGACAATGAATAACCAACAGGGCTTAAATTAATCCAAGGCCACCAAGGCCATGGCCTTGGATGCCCCTTTGATTGGCCTCAATGCCCCTCTCATTGGCCTTGGAGATTTTTTGTGCCCTTTCCAAATCTTCCTATTTGCGCAGTAATATAGGAATGTGCCCTACAGAAAAGTGGCCTTGCCCTAAAAGTATTGAAATTTAAGGCCTGAACCAATAACACATTTCATCTTCTAGTTCTTTAGATCTTTCAATACTTTCTCAAACAAGTGTGCATAGGATTAAAAGTGTGATGAGAAGTGAAGGATGAAGCTGTTAGCTGTGAGAAAGGGATGATTTAGGTGCGCCATGAAAGGATTTGAAGAGGGGGAAGAGGCAAGAAAGTGGGTAAAGTAAGGAACTTTAGATGGCAGGTAGTAAAAGAGTTTGGAGAGGGTTGGGGGCATTTGGGGAAAAGCAAATAAGCCTGCTTCTCTCTTGGTGTAATTAAGGGACTGTTGCTTTTCAACCTATTTATTATTCAAAACTTTAAGATCAAATTTCATCTCTCTGGTTTGTACTTCTCATTGAAGTAAGATAACTTATTTCAAAAAGGGGATAAAAATTCAGCCATAGGAAAAAATCACTATTCTAGAATGTGACACAGTCATTAAAATAATGATGGATTTGTAATGGTATTTTGAAAACATGTGTCACCAAAGCAAAAACGGGATGATCCAAATGACCGAAAATAATCACGTTCAAACTAAGAAATGGTAATCTTTCACATGAAATGTAACAATGACTAAATTGACTAACGAAACAATTATATACATTATACAGGTTAACATTGGCATTTTAATGGGAAAAAAAAGCATCAAATACGTTCTGTGGTGAAGGTACATCAAATAGCAGGATAATGTTACAATTTTGTGCATCACTGTCTGCATATATGCACAAATACATCAAATGTATACTGGCAAAAATATCAAAATCAAATTTCATTGGTAATTTTCATCAAAAATATTCATTAAATTTGAAATGCATCTCTGGAGCAACATAATGCTTGGGGGTATCACAAATAATATCAAACTTTGAAAAGGGGGTGGGGCAAGAGGGGGAGTTTTAAAAGGGAGAGGAGAGAGAACATTCTTTCACGGAATGCATCGTGCAGAGGTCAGAGTTCAAAGTGAAGGTCAAGAAGGAGGTCAGATGAGCTCTAAAATGCGATGTGCAAATGAATCAAAAGAAAATGGATGCATTAAAAAGAATATCACAAAACGTTCATTGAATGATAGCTAGCAATGTAATAACAAACAAGAGTTTTCTTTGTAATGAAAAACGTAATTGAATATTAAAAGGTTCAATAACTTTCAAGAACGTTGTATTTTAAGCTATCAAAGTGTATCATTAATTATTTTAATAAAGCAAAGTTAGTCTTCACTTGCCATTTCTTCCAATTCAAAAAGATTATGAAATATTACTTCATTAGTTCTATTAACAAAAATCTTCCTGAAACTATTTTTATTTTAGCCTTATGAAAATATGTAAAATTTGGGATTTTTGTCAGTATCCTATCAAAAGAATTCATAGAAAACTGACATTCACAGATATTCACACATGTATCAGATGTCATTCAAATATGACAGCATTCTATCATATCAATGACAAGATGTATGATTTACATTACATTTAAACAATTTGATATTTATACATTTGTACTTCACAAACATGATTTATGAGAACACATTTGGAATCATTTCTCAAACATTCAAATCCGTCGCTGACAACGAGACAACGTTCTTTCAACAAAATAGAATGATAACATTCAGATTTTAGGATGAATCAATATTTACGACAGGTATGTAAATTTTTTGATTTACAAAATCACAAAAACTAGAATAATTTCACATGAATTTGATCAAAATGCATCAATGAGGCAACAGGGGCAGAACACTCCTACATTCAAATTCTGAAGCTGACCCCTTCAAAAAACATGCACTATATTAATCTTATTTAAAAACACTTGGATAACAGTATGTTGACAAATGTTTAATGATGGTATGACATAAACACAAACAGAATATCTGCTATCCTAATTGGTTCTTTTCTCCTTCAGACTTATAGTTTCTTCTTCTTCTTCTCCTTTTTCTGTTATATCAGTTTTTAATCAATTAGAAAACAGGGGGCTAAAAATGTATCTTCAATTATTTAAATTCTGGATTCTTGTTTTTTATGATAAATTTTTTGACACTAAGTATGAACACTAAGTTCACTTAATTTTCTTGACAAATGCTACCAATGGAGAGTGTTGACTTTATTATAATAATGTCCTACATGCCTGATCCTTTATTTTTTCTAATACCCATATAAAACTACTGCCCAACCTTTTCTTCTAATGGCTAAAGTGAAGCTTGGAGGTTCGTTGTATAATAAATAATTTTTTTATGAAAAAGTATTTTTATTCATTTTGTCATAAATTTATTTTGGAAAGTTGAGATATTTTGATATGAAATTTGTCAAAGACCTAAATGTGATCATTTATCACACTTGTTTTTATATTTTCAGCATAGCTTATTATATTTCTTTGATGACTAAGCCATTTCCCCCCTTAATGACTAAGTTTTGTTTAAACTAACAAACATGCTCGATTGTTATTACTAATTCCACTCCAATCAAATGAGTTAATTTAACAACAAATGTTTTTACAAATACCACATAAAATATAAAACGAAACCTATTCTTGACAAACTTTATTTTGAAGTGACACAAAGAAATGTAACTTGAACATATCTTTAAATTTATTAATAACTATTCAATTGCTCAGGATAAAGTTCACTTAATAGTTACATTTGTTTCTAAACAGAATGAATCCACCTTGATATGGAGATATTATTTCTACCATAGAAATCTAAAATAATTTAAAATACATAGGCGCTGGTATATACTCTCTCTTACATATTTTTTTGTTTTCCTTTACCTCATATTGATTCGATTTTGAACAGTGACTTTAAGCATCTTATTAATCTAAAGCAAAAATGGAATAATTGCAATATTTAAAGGGAAAAGTGATTTTGCAATGCAGAAGGATTTGGGGTGAGCAAATGCGATGAAAAAGGTGATTTTTTTATTCTTAGAGAAAGAGTGATTTTGTGTGAGAAGCAAAAAGACTGCTTTCTAGACTACAAATAGGTCATAAAATAGGAAGAAATGTGATGCCACTAAGAAAAATCAGGTTCAGGTTTTAAAAGAATATTTCTGTAACTGTGCTTTCTCTCAAAACAAGATATTGAAAAACAGGGACTTTTGATTCTTCAGCAGAAAACAGGGACTTTTGATTCTTGGGCAGAAAACAGGGACTGTTGATTCTTGGGCAGAAAACAGGGCTGATAAAGAGGAGGAGGCTAAAACATTAATATGAATAGAAAAACAAACACTCCATGCTACAATTGTATTTTGTTAGTGTTAACGTGTTAGTCTTAGTTTCCATGGTAATATATAAACACCTCAAGAAAACAGGTGTGTTCTAGAGTTATCTGTGTAGAACACAAGAATGGAAAATTAATTTGACTTCCTTTTCATCTACAATGAATCCCCTACCAATCTCTACTCCCCCCCCCTTCCCCCTCCCTCAAAGCCTCAGATAGTTTTTTTTTAATCTGAGGGTGATATTTTTGGTAAGATCAGGCATGCATTTATGTGATAGAAAAAAATGTGGTCAGCTTCAGAAAAAAATGAAAGGAGCATTCATTCATTCAGTGTTACTAAAACAATCTTCATGCGATTCCACTGTTAGCAAAAGCTCTCCTCTTACCTACGATGTATGTGGCTACCTA
>BEXV01000675.1:96978-110508 GCA_003118195.1 Hemicentrotus pulcherrimus
TTTCTAGTCAGGATTTCTTGAACTACTCCCCAGTAAATGATTTTTGAATACCGGTACTCAAAAAATTGTCTATGCCAATATGTTTTGATAAATTAATTTCTTCCCAGGACAAATTGATCAAATAACCTAGATCTATTTCCTTTTTCTTTATTTGTCTATTCTTAAGAAAATATCATGACATCGATTATTGATCTTGCATCTCATTATAAAATGAATTTTATTATAGCTGAGGTATAAATTGCTCTCTGTAGACCCCAAACTATTTTAATTCTGACCTTGTTTTGATCAATCTAGCCCTTAAACAGCAGTGTTTTGTAAACGTTCTTTTGGTTCCATATGCTTACTCTTGTTTTCAAAACCCCTTTTCTACTTTAGGACATATTATTTTAATTAATAATTGATCAGAAATATTTTCTAGCCCCTGATTGGAAATCAAACAAATGTAGGCCTATTTATTATTTCAAAAAACCCTGTAATAGCCACGGTAATGAGGAGAGCTTCATCAACGTCAAGATGCATCTGTTTTTGGTCAAAACATGCTTTCAGGCAAAAAGAAAAAACAACACAACAACGCCTTCTATCTTCTGATATTTTGTAGTCATTTTGGATATTGAAACTTCTGTCAAGTCAGGCGCTTAAATAACTAAAATGATATTCAAATTGGCTTTCGCTGACGGAAGACGAGTACCACATAAAAAAAAGACGCCATGTAAGTGCCTCCTGTAACTGACATAGCAGACTTGAAAAAACAAAGTCTGAATGCATGCACACATACATACACTCGTACGTACAAACAAACATACAGACAGATGAAATATTAGACAAAGAAACAGACTGTTTGTGGCATTCATAACTTCAGGCACATACGCATTCATTCATTCAAAATTCTGTTCTCAAAAATGATAATTGTCTCAGAAAAAAAATGTTCTTGAACTTGATATTCTAAAGATTGGTTGATAAGAAATGGTTGAAGTGGCACACTGGCAAAAGAAATCAACCTAAACATGGCATTTTTATCTGAATTCAATTTATTCAATGTCATCTGATGAGTGAGTAAACGGTGACTGTTCTCAGTGCTCAGTTACATCAACTTTTAGAAGGAAAAAATAAATATTTCTTGATATTAGCTCTTGTTTTCAGCTTTAATATTTATTTCATTTTGGCTTTCATCCCTCATCGCTTTTTTCACCAGGCAGGCGCCAAAAATAATACAAGAAAGAGCTTTTCTCTGTCAGTGGCGCGCCATTGAATTTTGAAACGTTTGCATCAATGCCTTTAGGCCACATTATGCACAATTAAAATCCCTATCAAAAAAATCTAGTCTCTTACCCTTAAGCGATCATGGAACCATAATCTGTTGAGTTCCTTGTTGCGTGTACCACTTCCATTAAATTTCATGAGTTGCTGAAAGGCTGTTGTGTTTTGCATAGTACTATAATATAAAATTGTCTTTTTTTAAGGAGTCATCTTCTTGAAGACGGCATGAAGGAATCGTTGATTCCAGCTGAGAAATGTTTGATTCCAGCGACAAACAATTTTGAGATGTATTCTCTTAGTCTTTCAAGAGTAAATAATCTCTGGTAAGAGTAATAGCTTTCTTTCAATTAGAGTAACATTTGGTTTTGTTTCTTACAGCACATTGGTGACACCACAACACCCTTTCAACATACAATAAATAATCAATTAAACATACTTTGATTGACCATCATCGAGAATACCCCACACCTCCCCAGCCACCACCTTTCAAAATAGTTTAAGTCTTCAAAGGATTGGTGTTGTTGTTATAGCCATTTTTTATCACACAAATTTGAAATTAATTGTATCACCAAAAATTTCAATTGAAAAGTATTGATAATTTGGATATTCAATACATTTAGAATATATTTAATAAAAAAAAGAATCTGCTGAGGGCAGCAAACTGAGTTAAGGTTACTACTCACAACAATCTTGTTTGCTGAATGAATATTAAAAGTGTAGTAGTGTACTAAAACATCAACTTCAAAGTTCTCCAAGATGATGATCATTCAAAGTGTTTCATCCGTTGAGAGCCAGAAGGATATTAAATCTTGTGTCAAAGGTCACAAATTAACATCCTTTTGGCTCTCAGCGAACGGTTTGATTATCCAGTATGTACTGGTATAATAGAACAGTATATATCATGTGGTGTATGAAAGATTGAATGAAAGAAAACATACCTTGCTTCCTCGCTCATTGAAGATGATTTCAACATCTAAAATGGTGCCAAAGGCCTTCAGGAGTGGCGAATAATAGATGGATGAGAAAAAAAGGAAAAAAAAATCAAATAAGATTGAAACATAGTGTTTGATGGATTAAAACTGAAAATACAGGTACATGCTACTTACTGCTGATTATAAAAAGTTGGCAAGAAATCCAAAACATGCATGAGCTGGACAAGTTCAAAAAGATAGTTGATGGATTAAAATTGGAAAAATAGATACTTCTTTCTAACAACTACCGGTACTTAATAATGTTTTGTAAAATAGAAATTGTTCTCTTCTGAATTGATGTCATTCATACTACTGGTGAATAAGGCTTCTAGACACCCATCCAAATCTTTCAAAAATTTCATGCATTAATACATTAACATCTTCAGAAGATTGCAAACCTGTGCTAAGAGGCAAAAGGGTGCTAATCTGAATTATATTCCACATACTTAGAATCTTGCTCTACGATTGGTCAAAAGTAAATCACGTAATGAAAGATAGTTCGCCCATCATTGCTGGGAGAAGCAAAAAGTTTGTTACACTGTGTAGATAGGCTACTATCTACACAGTGCAATGCACTTTCACTGAAGATAGAAGTCCTATTTACAGAGGGCAACGCACTTTAATTGTATACACTGCGCACGTTTCGCTCCTCTCTTTAAGCGCTTTTAGTGTTTGTACGCGAGCTTTGGCCATGCGCAAACTATACATGGTCACACCACGATACTGCATGCACTTTGTACGAATCATACACCGTTTGCTAGCTGTTAATTGATGATTTGTTGCTCTAAAATGACGGAAGAAGTGAAATGTTTCCAATGTGGCATATAAAGCTGATAATCACCTTTTGGTTTCAGGCGATGGCAAGCTATCACTTCCTCGGCAATCTGAATTTATTCGGCATCTTTCCTCAGCTTCGCTTCGGAAAGATGGCTACATCCAGATCGCCTCGGAAGTGATAGTTTGTCCCATCACTTTCACCAACAGTAGTTATTTGCTTACTATTTTGAACGAGATAGTGCCCTTCTGCCTTTGAGCAGTAGAGAGAGAGAGAGAGAGAGATAGAGAGAAATAATAAAGAGAGATGTACAGTACCTGACCATGCGGACCTACCCCAAATAATTGCCTGAGGTCTGGATCCCTAAACCTGAAGGGAATATTTGAGACATGAAGTCGTTTGGGCGATTCACCGGGCTTTCCTGCTGCCACTGCTACTGCTTGGCCGACCACTTCGGAAGGCTGGGGTTGGCTCGTTGACGCTTGTGCATCGCCCTGGAAAAATGAAAAAAAAAGACAAAGAGAGATGTTCTGTAAAATCATCTGATTCACAAGTAGCATGTATATGGAGACAGGAACAATGCATAGACAGGGATAAATAGAAATGGGGGCAACTTGGAAAATTCAAAATGAAACTATGTAACAGAAATAACTAATTCAAAAGCAACTGTAAACAAATAAACTTGGTGTAGTAGAAAATTAGAAAAGAGGATTCTAGATTAATTTCCTTGGCAACCAAAGAAAACAAACAAAGAACTTTACATTTAAGCTGCTGGAAAACAGAGGAACATTTCAGAATCTATTATCTGTTCTCCATCCTATGACCTAGAAGTTACTAGGCTCGCCTTGAATCTTCTTCCTATAACTTTAATAGACAGAACATGAGGAGCTGAAAAGTCTAGATTTAAGTAGGTGTCCAAATGGACTTTAATGCAATCCAACTCCTCGCAAGATAAGCGCCTAGCTGTCGTGTGAGGGGAATCTCAAGGTGGGTAGATCTTTGCTTACGATACCCAGGAGATCGAATGTCTGCTTATTACCATGGAGTATAGCCACTAGCTGTGGCAGTTCCTTAATGCATTTCTCTCATCATCTCTTCTCCTATCTTTCAGGAGGCGACAGCATCGCTTAACTGGGCTTCTTCTTTTCTTTTTTGTCAAGGTGAAAAACAAAGATGTTAACTCTGTGAGGTTTGGTGAGATCTAGCGCCAATCTGCTGATTTGAACTCATTTGAACTCTTGCGGAAATAAGATCAAACACTGATACATATCTACAGTCAAACCTGTTTATAAAGGCCACCCAAAGGAAACAAGAGAGGGTGGCCTCTTGGGAAGTAGCCTTTTTAAACAGGGTATCAAACACATATTTGTTTGTAGAGGAAGACAAAATACATGAATGTGAATCAATAGGCCAATGGCCTTTCAAAACAGGTTCTACAGCATATATTTCTGATCAAAGGGAGACAAAATTGGTGTCCACTACAGAGAGGTAAACTAGATAAGTGTGGCCATTATGAAAAAGTATGACTGTATGCGCTTTTCTGCTAGGACGAGTCGATGACCACAAGGACTAATTCTATTGCCCGCATTGTATTATTTTCAAACGGATTCAATTGTAAACTGTGATCTGATATCTGCTATCGTCATACATATTGCAATATGAAGGGTCTATTATCAAAAGGAGTCGAGGACTGTCTACAGCATACATGTACTCTGAAGTGCTAGACAGCTTTCCTTGATCTGAATCATTCTACCCACTATCCTCTACAGAACATGATAGCGCCCTTACATAGTCCACTCAACGATGGATGAGAATGACAGCAATATCACAAATGTTGTCTAAAGGATCCCTCCTCGTGGTTTTCAGCTTCAAGTGCGCTGAAATACTTTCTACTTTCACATCGCACCAGGAACATTCACATTTGTACAATGATTACAATCATTCAACAATGTTTGTTACATAGCAGGATTTAAAGGGGCACAGCTTGATTCAGTTTAATGCATGTACTTTTGGCTTGGGAGAGACCACAAAGCAATAATTTCTTCACCATGTTCCGTTTAGAGCCAAAAGGCTGTTGACTCTGTGTACAAGACTGAGTAAATGCCCTTCTGGCTCCAAACAGACGAAAGGACTTTTCTTCCCTTTTCAGAAGAAATCTTCAACAATAACAAAATTGTTTTTATGTCAACCGCTGAGAGTCATAATGGTTGTAATTCAAATAAAATTTACATGGAGTTAATGCCTTCTGGCCCTCATCAGACATGATGTGAAGTTGACCTGGTTTATTCTTGGTGAGATCTGCACACGCATGAAGCTCACAAATGATCTGCCATGTGACCCAGTATCATCAGACAGTTGACAGTGACAAATGTGTTACAGACTTGATAAGATGTAGCTGGCAGCTGATAGGGACATATTGGCTTGATACAGGCATGGGCCAGGGGTATCATCAAAATCACTCTGCACCTGTGGGTTTCTTCATCGATAGTCCTATCCGACCAAAAGATGTCATTATTCTCTACTTGAGTCTATGCCCACCATATTAGGGTATCATCTTCAGAGTTGCACATATTTTGTACAATGCTCCCCTTCCTGGCTATCGTTTTCCCCTAGCACACTGTATGATGAAACACTTTGTATTTTTCTTTTAATTCCGTCTTTCCATAATATAAATTAATATAAATGACACTTAATGAAAGTGTTATTTTCAAATGCAGAATTTATTATCCTTACATGTTATCTGCGTTTCAACCATATACTCATCGGCTGGTAATCTAAGATACTACCTCTTTTCTCTTTGATGATTTCATGGTTCTTGTAAGAAAATAAAAGGTGTAAACACATACAAAAATGTAGATATAATTAGATTTTAAAAATAAATACTTCATGTCTTTGCCTTTGTCAATTGATGAACTGTCAATAGATGAGGATAATATGAGGAGCTTTATTTTAAAAAACATATGGGGAAAAAATCTCAGTCAGCGCATGCTTCACAATCGACACAAAACTCCTATTTTTTCCACGCACAGACAACTCTCTCTGTTATTCCAGACAGATGCTTCTTTCTAACCCGGCACAGACCTCGAGTCTTGATCAAATAATTCCCCAAATTCCATATCATGATTTGATTTCGTTCACGTCGCTGTGTTTGCACAACTTTGCCTCTCGTTTTAGTAGCATGTCTCGCCCATTTGCGGCCCATCAATTTGCACAAATAGCTCCTGAAAATTCAAACGGTACACGCGGCATTTCCACTTCTTCAATCAGTCAAACGAGAAGAGCACATTTGTGTCTTCTGTTTGGCGGACGTCGGCCGATAATGGAAGCGAATTAGTTACATTTCCTGCTCCTGCGCTCGTGGGCAGATATGCGAGGGACCAATACGTCAATCTTTCCACCCACTGCACAACAGAGCTATGAAGAATTCTGTATCTATGGTATACAAAACATGGATACAATATTTGACAATGTTGCATGACAGGCCTCTGGCTTTTTAGATATTGATTAGGATGGGATGAGGTCCGTGATTGAGTTAAATGCATCCTCTAAATTCTCCTTAAATGCTTTCCATTCCAATACTGTCTTGATGCAAGGTAGAAATTCAAATTGGATATGTTAGCTGTGCTAAACTCGAGAGCTTATCATTCAGGTATAGGCAGATGAGGGCAGATTCATGAGGAGAACAAGGACAAAGAACAGCATGGAATTTACTTGAGTAAGGTTCTCTATTGCCCGGTATTACTCCCACTTTACATGTATACTTGTATTTATTTTTATAGTAGTATAGAAAAAGTAAACAGATGTGGTGTTTTCCTTCTAAAAATAATAATAAATACCATGATAACTATGTTTAGTCTTCATAGTTAAAAGCAATTAGAAGTGTGGAAAGGAAAGTGTTTAAAAATTGTTTAATATTTAAGTGTAAAACCAATAGACTTCCAGTCAAATAAGAAATCTAACATAGCAGTCTCATTCCTTTTCTAAAAAAAGTATGAATTCACTTACAATACATGCATATGGAAAATTCTGAACATACACCCAAACATGTACATATAAAGGTACTTGTAGTAAGTAGATGTGCTCTTTTCTTTTTATTATAAATAGGTTATAGCCTAGGATTTGAAGTGGGTATTTCATCTACTTGACAGTCTACGGGACATCATCCCTCACAATCCCTTTCCTGTCCTCCAAATCCGCAGCTATTATCTGATATCTGATGCTTCTTCGATCCTTCCTGCTTTGAATACCTAATGAGCAGGCCGCTGTGAGCATTGTAGGAGCCCCGGGAGAAACCCAAACATACCCCATTTTGAATCGCATCTTCAGAATATTTGCTTGCTGAGTGTGTATGTATGCTTTACATACGTAGCCCTCGTGTTAATACATTAACATCTTCATAAGATCAGAAGCCAAGTGGGAATTTCTTGTGTGGGAAGATATTCTGGATTGGTAAAAGTGCCCCAGGGCGCCATATTCCAGAACCAAACTGCCCCTATTTCTTGACGAATCTGCATTCCCTTCACGCGCCACGGTTCTGGCAAGAGCAGACCCAAGATATCGACCTCGGGGCGCAACCAACGTATATGTTTACAAGTTCATTCACGGTTACACACACAAGCGAGCATATACACAACCGGCTCCTGACACAGCCCCGGAAAAAAAAAATGGGGAACCATATAGACTTATTACACAGCTACATGTAGATTTACAGTTGAAAGAATGCATGAGAATTACCACAATGCTAAGCTGGTACATCTTGGTTAGCAAAGGAAGAGAATATCTGCTCTTGGAATGCTCCGGAGGCGTAACTTGGTCCGCTGTTTACAAATGCGGTAGACCTAGTGGTTAGGTGCTAGTTGCTTTGGAGTAGAGCATTATATCTTCCTATATCTTCTCATATATGTTATAATCAATGATGATCCTTCAATAGTGTCCTGCCAAAAAGCCTGTATGATGCATTCAAGAAGTTTTAGAGCAGTTCCAACTTCACGATTTAATTTAGATTTCTGTCCAATACCTAAAGAAGAAGAAATGTCAGAGGTCACTCACTGCCAACAACTAATGTGGTGATTGGCTCAATAATCAAGATACACCATTGGATACAAAATCACAGAGTGAAATCAGCAATGAAGAAGTTGTGACATATCAGCAATGAAGAAGTTGTGATATCTGTTGAGAGGCTATGACAAGCTCTATTTACACAATCCCTGAGATATGACTTGAGAGATTTAGTGGAACTACTGTAGGTGCAGTTTGGGAACTTAGAACGGAAAGTTTCGTAGACAGAGAATCACTAGGATTTGGGTGCAACCGGTGTGGCAAGTTGGTTCCAGAATGAAGGTAGTTTGAAAGCAACAGCGCTTTAGCAGTAGACAAAGATGATAGGGAGTTGAGATATGAGTTGATAAGGGAAGTATTGAAATAGAAGCAGATTGGTCTGCCATGTGCATTGGTTCCTCCCCGTTGAATTCTTTAATATCTCATCCCAAACTTCATTTGAAGTGCAGTCATGTGCAACACCAACTCAATATGTCTAGTGAGAGAGAGACAAACTGAGAGACTGAAGAGACAAGGTAAAGATGGCCAGTTCTCCACCTCTACATACACAGATGAGATTCCATTGGCTTTTGCATGCCTAGGCTAAACCGGTGAGGCAAAATTGAGTTATTATTAAAAACGAGGATCCAAATTTCACCCTCCGTTTCCGCCTCCCTCTCGATAACCGACCGCTTCCTTTCTTTCTCAGTCCCTCAGCCTTCCTTAATGATAATCGTGCGAGTAATTCCAGCGCTAATGAGAAAACAGTCTGTCGAGAACATATAGGGATGCAGAGAGAGATGTTTTTTATGCAGTGTGGTTGTTAGCACTGGTATATTGGTGATGAGGCTTTGGTTGGAAAATGATGAAAAGCTTTCAAATAGCCCTGAGATTCACAGCATGGTTTACCAAATAGATATATTTTTTTCTTGTGTGTGGTTATGTTTTATTAGACAGGCTCAGATGTTCACACTTAAAAAGCAGATCTATCATTTTTGTTCAATTTGGTTCTTGAGAATTTATGCATAAACAGCTCTGTGGTTTACAATAAGGTATAAGCATGAAATACTGGTACTACAAATAGTGAGGTAAACCTACAAGAGAGTACATCTTGTATAAGAGACTCTCCTGTTCCACGTTTTGACACAGAAGTGCATTTATTCTGCACAAAGCATAAACAACACATCACTTTACCATATGGTAAGGTGATCTATTGAAGTAGCACATTCATTACAATGCAAGCAGTTCATTTCACTAACACGCAAGGAAACCTACAGTTTGACGGCCATCTCTATTTCCATCTTCCTCTACATCTATATGTATTTCACTGTTATGGATACTATACACCAATACACCCGGGTATAAAATATGTATTCATAACATGGCTACAGCTGAAATAGGGAGAATAAATTATCTCTAGTGAACGCTAAACAAAAAGGGATGTTCAGCATTTCAAAAGCTTGGTTGCATTTATTTTTTCTACTTTGTATCCAACTCCAAGTATTTCAAAATTACAATCCAACCATAACTGGAATGTTGTATGGAATAGAATTAGAACGCTCTGCTTTTGAAATTGAGATCTAAAGGCATACTCTTAAGTAGTTCTCTACGGAAATGACAGATCAATCGATAGATCTGAAAGAAAGAGAATGAGAGGAATATTGAAAAGAAAGAGAGAGAAATATTGAAAGGGAATTATTGATAGAAAATAAGATAGAGAGCAGAGAGAGAGAGAGAGAGAGAGAGAGGGAGAGAAAGATAAGGAATGAGAAAAAAAAGAGAAACAAAAGGAAAAAGAGGAGAAGGAGAAGAAGAAAGACAAGGACGTACAGAGGTTCAATGCACAATATGAGTGCAGGAGTATAGCAGTAACAGAAAGAGTAAAAGAGTTTAAGTGCTAAATAAAAGATGCACATTACACATATAGGAAGAGAGAGCTGTGAATACAGAAAAAACAACGTCCTCAGACGTTTTGTATGAATAGAGACCATCGAAGCTGAAGAATTCAGCATCTAATGAATCAGAAAGCATCTTCTTAACAGGAACTTGTGGGTAATTAGGGGGATACTACATGATTGATGATGGCCCACTCCAAGCTGACACTCGAGCCTTCGTCCAGATGTCGATTGCGAGAAAGCAGGAGAAACATTGCGACAAGTAGCGCATCTGAACCCGCTGACGAGAATAGACGAGGTGGGTCTTACGAGTAGCTACTTGCAAGTGCATTAGAGAAGCATATAGAGAGATATTGGCTTCTAAGACGTGAAAAAGCGGTTAAGTTGTGTCGCATCACCTGCGAAAATGTCACGAGGCGTTAATCAGTCTGTTACGTGTGTTTCCTCTGCACCGGTACCTTAAGGGTATACTAATTTCTTCCAGGGGTGAATATTAATAGCATCTAACTGCCTGTAAACAACAGGTGTAACTTGTTATTAAGCATATGGTTAAACGATAGCTTCTCATTGCAAGTATATTTGCCATAGTACTGTACATGTATCTGCTTTATACTAATATGATAATATGATAGTAATATGCCTTAATGATAAACCTTCAATTCTGTTGAGTTCAATGCACACGATGTGCAGGTAATTTGCACTGGACCAATTATTAACTTGATTGAGTGATAATTTGTTTTTGCTCACAAAATTTGCCATAGTACAGGTTTGTACACTATCCAAATATGCCTTACAATCGGAAAACAAATTTACTGTTTGAATGTGTCCAAAAATATGATAGTTGTTTTCTAAATTTAAAATCCGTGAATTGGACATAGGTAGTGTAAATCATTATTATTCAGCAACTAATCAAACAAAATATCTATTTTATAAACGGGTGGAAGTGTATTATTTAAATATTCATGAAAACAAATTACGATCCATAACCCAGATTGATCATACTTTTAATTCAAGTCTAGTATAGATAGGGCTGGGTTGAGATGCCACACGGTACATTCGCACATAAATTGTTGAACTCCACATGTGATTGACAACGTCTAATAACAGAGGATTGAAGAGGCATCGGAAGGATTGAGATGAAACATCTGAAAAATCCTCTTGAAAATCCAATGGCTCCGGAAGTTAACATCTTTGTCAGGTGCGTTTGACGAGAGTCATATCCCATGTCATATCAAACCAATAAAGTAAAGAGAAGTAACTAGTTTTGTCAAATGACTTAGGTGTAATCAAAATAACCTTGGTATTTTGGTAAAAAATGTTTTGTTAAAAACAAAAATTAGGTGATTTGAGAATCAATTATCAAATACAATTGTTCTAAAAGATGTAGAGAGAGATGACAAATTAACAAAAAATTGTATAAAAATCAGAAATATATCACCTGTTGAGAGCTAGAAGGGCATAAAAGTCTGTGTAAAAGAAAATGAATTAATGCTCTTCTGATTCTCAACATAAAATACGTTTGTGAGCTTAATTTTATCCAACATGTTAACAGCAAAGAAAACAAATGCAAATCAAAACATATGCAACAACCTGCATGTAAATGACTTAGATTCCCCTAAGATTCAAACGGTTTACATTGATGCAATATATACCGTTGCATGAAATGGATCAAGGAAAGTTGAAGCACATCTCAAGTTGCATTGACATTTCAAGGAATATTTTAACTTTTCTTCACCAGACATCGCTTTATTCTAACTTGCTAAGTCTCCAGTATGACATGAGATTGATGTGAATGAGAGTGGAAAGGTTCAAACTAACCTCAAATGGATGCATATGAAACCATGGAGCATGTAGCCAGGCCATACTACTCCGAGCATCAAGATAGATCACCTACTATACATCAAGCACTGTATAGCTCAAAATCATGTGATTTATCCTTCTCCGGTTACAGCATCACTGATGAAAAAACAGCATACTTTCGAGTCGTTTTACTCAGCTCTTCTCTTTTTCCTAATCAAAAGTTCCCTTTTCTGTCTTTGTTTTTTCTCACTCTCTCTCACCGGAGGTTTGGAGATGGATGTATAGCATTTATCTGAGAGAGCTCCCTCTCACATCAGGCACACCACTTGTTGTGGCCGATAGTGGAGCGCTGCAAACCCTTATGGGGCTTAGTTTTCTTCAAGACGACGACACGTCGGAGTAAGAGAAGGAGCAAAGGCACCAGCCAGCCACAGCTTGGATTTCGCCCCCCTCGCGTGAGCCCCCGCACAACCAGGCAAAATGCGACATCAATTTTCGTTGCCCCGGGTGAATTTTCAGCGGAGTCTCGCAGCAGCTTCTTTTATCCTCTTTATTTCTCCTCTTCCTTTAAGTATTGGTTTTGCAGCCTTACTTAGCCGTGCTCTATCCCAAGGTGCAATTCATCTCCATGAAATGAGCAGTAAAGTCTCACCTTCCATCTAACAGAATGCTTTGGCGCTTATCCCGCCCTGTACCTCGCTTGGCCGCTCGTATTTGTCAAGTACTAGCATGCAACAAGTGAGGCATATTACCAGGCATAATGATGGCGCTCACACTCTCTCTATGGCTTCGCGCGTTCCACCTTTCCAGAGTTCTCACCCTTATTTCACACCAATAATCATCATCACCAGGCCTACGATGGTAGGTGCTAACTAATAACAACCAGCAGCAGCAGCAATAATAATAATAACAACAACACCACAAAAAGCCTGGCTTTTGATTCAACCAAGTTCAACATCTTACAACAAGAACCATGAGCCCTTCTGTATACAAAATCAATTGCTTGATTGGCCCGTGCCCCTAGCTCTTCTCACAGAGTGGGGCATGCGGGGGCGATGCTGCTTGTCTCTACTTCCCCTCTCTCTTTTTCTATCGATGCCGGTGCTTCTGGAATGCTAATGTCTTGTCTCCTCGTTGTTAATCTCTAATATTCTTCTAGAGTGCCTAGAGGTTCTTGGTGCCCCTCTAGCTGACAGCTGAATGTACAGGAATCTATGTCAATGGAAAGACAAGAATACTGTCGACCTTTCCTAGGCACCCCTGATATCCATGGCAATTGTCCTCTAGATGTACGCAATAAAAGCTCTGTTCTCATGAAACACCATCGTGGATCAATATTTAATAACATTAGTTCTTAGGAATCAATCTAAAAGGCGCAGGACTGATAAAAACAAAATGCTCTTGAATTTCCTAGGTATGCAGATAAAAACGGCTTTGCATGAAAGTGTATGGAGAGAGCACACGGTTTCTGGAAAATCTGATAATAAAACTTATATGAAACTATTTCATGTAATATGAATTCAACATGTTTTAAAATTTCTACTTCCAGTCAGAAAGGTATGAACACTAAAGGAATGGAATAATGTAAATATACCACGGAGCCAACCATATGGTTCCCTGTTGACTGAATTTTCTTTTATAAAGCATCTCCTCATGAATACAGGGTTCGACACTAACAGACCCTCGGGACACATGTGTGCCCAACATCTAGTACATGATCCCCCAAATGTCTATAAAGAGCTCAATGCATTAAGATTTTAATGATTTAATCTGGACCCCCCAACCCCCCCCCCCC
>BEXV01000675.1:110529-132503 GCA_003118195.1 Hemicentrotus pulcherrimus
TCTTTTATCGAAACCAAGCACCAACAAAAAAATAATAATAATAATATGAATAGGACCTTGATGAAATGAGGACTTCTTTTTCAAAATCCATTTGATAAAAAAAACCCTAGCCAACATTTCATGAATAATTTAGAAACTACATATCTCCCAGGGCAATGTGCAGATAGTGTCAAATCCATCTTGAGTGAGGGAGAGGGATGGGGGAAAGAAACAGGGAGAGAGAGAGATGTATTAAAAACATATACTTCTATCCATAATTAAGATACTCAGAAAAGGCAAAGAAATAGGAGATGGGAAGAGAGAGGGGGAAGAGCGTGGGGAGATAGGAGAGGAAGAGATCGAAAGACAGAGGAAGAGAATGAAAGACAGAGAGAGAGAGATTGAGAGAGATAGAGAGAGACATATAGACAGACAGAGAGATAGAAGGAAAATGAATAAAATGGAGAGAGGATTGGACTCAGCTGAGCTGCCACGGACCAGAGATGGAATAGTGACTGATTGGGGAGGACAGAATCAATGATTAGAATTCACACCTAAACGGTGGCGTATGCTAGCATCAAGGTTTGAATAATAATCATGAGTTCTGGACGGAAATCACACAGAGTGATTGGGGAGATTAGGAGAGACGAGGACGGGAAGGGCAACAGAGATAGAAAGAGGTGTTAAACAGGAGAAATAATATAAAAGCAAGAGAAAAGAATTGAGGGGGGGGGGTAGAAATAGAGGATTCTGGGTACATCAATATTCTGTGAAACTGTGTGAGTGCAAGCTGTCATGTCAACCTCTTTACAACTTTTTTCTTCACGTTTTTTTTAATACATTACTTTCTTCATGTGTGTAAACCCCTTTGGCTATACAAGAATACTTCATACAACGTTTCTATTTTTGAGTTTCTTATCAATTTCCTCTAGTGTGAATGGGTATCAATGATGCCATCCAACATCTTACTGATGCTGTCCTACCACTAATTAGAGGAAGGCATATCTTGGTCGGTAGCCAGCGGAGGTGTGCATGTAAGAGGAAAAGAGAGAGATATATCAACTGGGTCATCCTGTATCCGTAAGACACCTGTCAAGGAAGCTCTTTAGATTAACCCTTTCATGACTAGAAACACACCTTCCAAAGGGTAGAGAGGATGCTAGAATGATTGGTGGTTGTAGAGTGGTTAATACCACATTTGGCTTGAGGTGTCCCATCTCTTTAATGCAAGCTCTTTGCACGCCACAGAAAAGGATAACCACAGTAAGGGATAACAATCTCTTGATGTTCAGCTCTTAAATGTAACCATCCCACTGCAAGATGTACTTTCTTGGGAATACTTCCAGTGTAATGATGGTAGTACAAACACAACATATAAAACATAAAAGCAAGCTTCAAATGCAACATGTTTATGGAGCAATGGAAACAGCATTTTATAAGTGAAGAGCAGAGGAAAAGCTTTTACTCCAAAAAAAGAAGAAGAAAAAAGACAGGAATTACGAAGGAAAGGGAGATAATAGTTTTTTGAGAGGGGTAATGGGGGCTTTGCCCTAAGGGTATGACCCAAAACCCATCTCTAAAACTTTCTCAATTTTCTTTATATGACGAAATGTGAATCGTATTTTGGTCTTTTTGTGTTGGGAAAGGAGAAATATTTCCCTGCAGTATTCTTAACAAAAAACAAACAAAACTACTTTGGACAAGTCCCATTTCTCATACTCAGATCATTTGCTTTACTTGAAGTTATGCAATCAACGTGAAATTTATAGAATGTTTTGTACACTGCACTACTAGCTGTGGCATTAAATTGTGTGTGTTCAATAATTATGTGTCTTCTGGTATATAATCTTGTAATATTAAAAAAAAAAAACCATCCCAAATCATGAAGTCAGGCAGTTGTTTTGTATCATGAAATAAAGCATAAAAGACTTCGTCTTGAAACTAATTTTCAGATCATAGTGTTTATCCTACATACCATGTATGCTGTTTAACTTCACAAAATGTAATGAAGGAGGTAATACAGATTATTTGGCCATTGATGTATGCGTTCTGGTAAGCACTTAACAAAATTGCTTTTGAATGGTAATCCAAATCATAAATGCTGTACTGCATGCATACCAGCATAATTTAACAAGCAGCTCATATGCCTGCATCCTTCTTCATTATTTACGATTGAGAAAATAGATAAAATAAAGAGAGAGGGGAATTATATTCACTCTTTCCCTATATGCATATGGAAAATGATACAAAACTTCGATTTCTGTGTTACAACCACAAATGCTGTTGTTAGTAAAATAATTCTGATTGAAATGCATTCTTTATGAAATGACTTACCGTATGAAGATGGCAGAGATGTGCACGTAATCATGCTGGCAAGAATATATGTACCATTACAAGTGGTTTGGAATTAAAGATAATTTCTCTCTGTTTCTAAATAAGGATACATATTATGCTCTTCAGTCAAATCACCTGGTTTAAAAAGGCAGTCCGCCTAAGAAGAGCACACTTTTCATTTCACTTTGATGGTGTATCTCATAGGACCCTGTAGATATTAAAAGAACCTGAACATAAAGACCATCTGCTTGTTATATACCGGTAGACAATTTCCTTGTATCTGTTGAGCAATCTTTATAAATTTTCCTTGCCATGCCTTTAATTTAACAGCATACACTTAGAGTTCAATATTTCATAAACCATATGGTTACTAAAGAAGATTGAAAATGAACAGGCGTTTTAAAGGCTGTTACAAACAAGTTGCACTGATATGTAACAAGTAACGTATTGCAGATGTTGATAGACAAATACAGACGAACCTGATTCAACAAGAAGTTATTCTTGTTGACAGGATCTACTGCTATTGGTTACCTTGTGGCTGGCCGCAAGGAGCTGGATGTTCTGTTGGAGCATGTATGATGCTCGTCTCTCCGTCAGGCTCATGGGGGCAGTGCCAGCCACTGCTGGGGCTGCCGCTACGGGGGACAAGTACCCGTAGCCCAAGTCCTGGAGGGCCAGTCTGGGAGGGGGTGGTGCCAAGCGTTCCCGTGGCAATGACGAAGGGGGTGAGGATGGCAGCACAAAGGCCGTGGAAGTCAGAGTCATTGAATCGCAAGACTTTATCACCAAAGTGAGAGTTTGGTTCAATCACGATAAATGAGTGGCAGGATTTAATTTTGTGAAGGAAAGCAAGGATCAGCAGGTTTTTAGTTATGATTATTCAAACAGGTGTGAGACATTTCCTCAAGTCACAATTAGAGCTGGATTAGCAATCAGAGAAAGAACTAATTTGAAGCTTTACAAGGATAAGTTTACATGCGCATACTGATGAGGTAAGAAGCACAACCATGGATATTCATGTTGCCGTTGGCACTCGTATCCTTGAAGTTCTATAGGAGATTGATTGTAGATCCTGTCCGTTTGTCCCTACCTAAATATGCTAATCCTCAAGTCCCATCTCTCAATTCACATGACGAACAGTAGTACGTATTATGCATTAAAATAGACTACCTGCATGATTATACAATAGTTACTGGAAGAAGGTCGGCAAGTCGGGCGTATCACGGCATCAAAACACAAGAGGGGGAGGGTCCACTTACGATCTGGTGAAGTGAAGTCAGTGTGAAGTGTGAATGGTGAGCTGATTGGCAAACCCACGGTGTTTATATAAAATATGCAACGTTCAAGGGTGACTGACTGACGAAGACGAAGGATGGGGTTACGATGGATGGAAATGACGGGCGCTACAAGTCTATCGGGAAGCAGCTACAAGTCAACCGCTCGGTGTCACAACCCATTCAACCGACCAGCAAGCGGGGTGCTTTCTTTCTCCCTTCTCTCTCCTCGTCATCTGAGTGTTGCACCATGTACATGCATAAGTGCCAGCCCGTCAGGTCTGTGTGTACACATAAACAATGTATGCATACATACCTCGCAATCATCCCCGCTACACACACAAACACTGGCATAACTTTCTCCGCCGATCAGCTGGGCTGGATGGATGGCCGAAGACCCATACACATCCCATAATGCAGTAGGGGGGGGGGGGTTAAAGGCCCCCTCTGACCCCATCTGTCATCTCATTTGCATATTCTGCTCAAATCAGAGTTATTGACTGTAAGTGGGGGTCATAGGGCGCGTGCTGTAACTGATATAGTAAGTGAATCTTGAATGTAATTTTAAGAAGCTTCAAGCGGGTGCAAATTTTTGGGCAGACTGAGAAAGTGATATGCGTGATGACATTATAGCCAGCTGCTATAAAAAGTTTGTTTTTAACAGCTATAAAACCAGTGTTTATTTTACGCTCATCAATCAATATTAATATCCATCTCAGAATACAAGAGAAGGGACAGAGAGAGAGAGAGAGAGAGAGAGGGGGGGGGGGGTATACATCATCCAAATTCCATTAAATGGGGAAGATGTAAATTGTAAAGAGAAAGAATACTGGACAGACATATTGTCCAATGAGAGCCAGAAGGGCATAAACCCCCAAATTAAAGTTTTAATGTCCCTTCTTGCTTTCATCAGATGGCGTCACAGTTTGAAGGGACTGTCATATGAAATGTTGCTCTCTATAATGTTTGCATCATTTAACGTGACACAATTAGACATTAAGCAAGTAAAGTATGACTTCGGGTAGATTGCGGTCTCTTCCGCGTAATGACTATCATTAGAGTTATCACATTTCATGAGCCATAAAGCACACTCTGTGATATTTCCCCAATCAGGAGAGCAATAAAGAAATTCACTGTGAGAAAGATTAAAAAAAAGGAGAAAAATAAGGGTGACATATGCTGCTAATTATGTCATCTATCTCCACCTCATCTTTTGCGGCGATCAGATGAAATCGGATGAAATTTCAGAGTCATAGCCGATAATAACGCGACACCAGATGGGAATTATAGCTTTCATGAGAAACGCCATTCTCATCCATTATGTCCCATATTGAAGCATGCAATCCCTCCCATGTTTAATATGTGTGTGAGGGTCCAACATCAAGCAGAACGAGAGCTGACAGGGACTGGTCACGGCCCAACGAACAGGCCCTGATCAATTTTTAATCTTGATGGGACGTGCTCGCGACAGGCTGGCTTCGGTTGGATGGCAGGAGAGCGCAACGAGGAGGATGGGTTTGGCGAGTATAGCCATGCAGGATTGTGATCCTCTGGGGCAACTGCCCTGGTAGAAGGTTGGAGAAGAGGGGATGGGGGTGGTAGGTATTTGGTTCAGCCCTGACTACTTGTGTTTAACCTATACATGTAGTTTCTATGCCATAATCGTCTAACATTATTACGAAATGAGAGTGGAAGGTCTGAGTTCTATTAATGACTACAGACTACTGTTGAATAACAGAAATGAAAGATAACTAAATTGAATAGATGGATAATAATTGTGAAGTAAAACTAGTGAAAAATAGAAAAGAAAAATGATGCAAAAAAAAAGAGAGATATTAATCTGGAGAGAGAGAGAGAGAGAGAGAGAGAGAGAGAGAGAGGATAAAGCGGATGGTAAAGGAAAGAGAAATTTAGGTTTGAGAAAATCATATGAAAACATGAGAAGATACCATAATACAGAGGTAAGGCTGTAGAGGTTTCATAAAATTATATCACAGAGTGTGAAGTCTAAATTAAAAGAGATGTATAGGCTTCAACAAAATGACATTGAAGAAACAAAAAGCAGTTGGAGAGAAACTGCTCTTAAAATGGCATTTCCAGGTATTAATTAGATGCTCTCAATTCTCAATCCCATGCCCACAGAGTGTGACTGCTTATATGAGGTTGTTGATAGACCCCTTGCAGGGAACGCATCTGCTTACATATTTTTATGACTTATCTTTTTTTTTAAACAAAAAAGGGAGTTCACATTTGCTTCCTTGAAAATAAAAATAAATTTCAGGGCACAAAGGATAAGGCATTTACATACCTCCATATATCAATCCTTCTTATTATCTGTTGCAAGCCAAAAAGGCTTCAACTTCTTTTTTTAAACACTGTTTCAAAAGCCTTCTGGAATAATTATATAATTATGATATTGCCTCTAAATATATCAATGTAATTATAAATTGTGAAATTTCAATGGTAAGTTATGAGTATAAAGTCGGTGAAAACACTTTGACAAGAGTTTGCTTAACTTTCTGCATAACAAAGAAAAGAAATTATCAGTTATATAATAACCCAGGTTTGCATACTCTATGGGTTTTTCCAATGGTAGTTAACAAGTTAATCATCGTCACAATGGAACAGAATGGCAAAAATGTCTCTCCTTGTTTAGCGTACATGAAGAAAGAGTACAAAGAAAAAGAAGCTAAACCTTTGCCGATGTTTGGACGGCCGTTATTTGTGAGCCACTAAGACAGACACATCAAAGTGGGTATCAACAGCGATCAATCGATACCATTTGGGCGTCTTGGGTTGCGTTTTATGAACTCTCTTCACAAGCAAAGAGAAAGCAGTTTTAGGGCTGTAAAGTTAAGCGGCCGTGCCGATTAAGTGTCGACTTAATTGGCTCTCGACATCTCCGTGCCACGCATCCCGACCCCCGCTCCAAGCGAATGTTTTCAAACTTGGTCTCTTGGAGGATGGAATTTAAAGCCCCTGACCTACTGGACAGTAAGGTGGCCGTCATGCTCAAAATGGGACAAGATTCTGTCACTTGATTCTTTCAAAGACAGCACAAATAAAGAGAAGAAGAACTCGGAAGTCACGAGTATACAACGCATGTGATCATATCAACATGTATATTGTGTATAGGTTTATAGACATTTTTCTTTTTTGCTCTCCTTCATAAATGTAACTCCTACTTCAAAATTTAATTTTCATATGGATGTATTGTGAGAAAGTGTAAAATATATAGCATATGCCTGAAACAAAGTACTTGCACATACATGTATACACTGAGGCTGAGCTCTGTGCTATGAAATAGAAAGATGTGAAGCATATTGCACTTCAACGCATGATAAAGAACTGTTTTGCTGTGTCATATCTGAAAGAGCCATTACTCCATTATGTTGCTCTGATTTATGCTGAAAGTTAGTCAGATTGTTTACTTACAGGTTGAGGACTAAGAAGGTTAGGTTGTGACGTTGCGCCCGCCTGTTCTGCTCCTGCTTGTGCTGCTGCGGCTGCTGCCTGTGCTTGTGAGAACTGTTCGGCTGTCTGCGTGTATCCGGGAGGCACTTCGCCCGGTTGTGAGTACCCCGGCAACGCTACCGGTTGCTCTCCTGGTTGGGCCTGAGGTACTGGGGCTGGGGCGGGTGGGTAGGCTGCAGGGGGCTGGCCTCCTGGTGGGACCTGCTGGTAGGGTTCAAGACCGTTCTGAGGGGCGAACTGTGGTTGGTATATAGAGCCGGGTGGAAGCTGATGCTGCGCTGCCATCATGTGTGGGTGCTGCTGTAAAGATGAAATAAAAAGGAGAAAATAAAATTATTATTTTCTTCTGTACAAGTATCAAGCTACCTCCTCACACATATTCTCATTCTTCACACACACACACAAACCATTTCTAACTCCCTATTGCCATCTGTCTCTTGTCAAGTACATTTACATTGATTACAAAGTAAAAGGACACTATTCTTTCAACCAGAGCATGAATAGGTTTCACACATGAGGCAAAACCTTCGTTATCAATGTACATGTAATCATAAGTGATTAAACATAGAATGCTGATTCATTAAAAATTATTACTTTTTTTGATGAAGTAAAACTAGAAAACTGTAGTATTAGTCATTAGCTTTTTTTTAGAGAAAGAAAAAGAAAAAACAAGAAAAGTCTTGAAGAAGCTGTGAAGAAAAAAAATATAAATATGTAGGGAAAACGGAAATGTAACAATTTCCACATTGGATATGTTACTTCCTGTGACCTTGAGTGTAATTTACATACAATCATTGAACTGACGCAATCTATGCTGCCAAAAAAAACGAATGAGTAGGCACTGAGGTCACCTACAGCTTCCTAGTTTGCGGGCAATGACACTTCAAAATTGCCAACATGAAAAAAAAATCAAGAAGAACAGTGAGGAAAGTATTGGAAAAAATCTCTAGACAAAGGAGCAACTAAAGCTTGTATCTAGACCTGGCAATATTAGAAATGAAAAAGCTTCATTTAACTGATAATGCACCTCATTACTGCCACGTCGTCATAGCTATAGCTATTGGCACAAGATAATTAATATCATACACGCCTTGTAAACAACAGGCTAATCACATCCCCAGCTTCTAATACAGCGCATCCTTTCCCCACCCTCCCAAATCATCACCCCGTTCCCCCCTCCCCCTCCAACCAACACTACACTCACCACCCAAGTCAACATAATATTTAGCAACAAATCAAAAAGAGGGGAAAGGTGATGTCTTTTGAAGAAATAGGAGTGAAAGGCATCCCAGCTGTTGGATTGTAAATATCACTGTTGTTCTGATAACATATGGGTTTTAAATACATACAAGAGATGATGATAGTCAGGACAGATGTGAACCAACCGCAAATATAACCTAACAGCAGTGTTTGGATAGTCACAATGTTTGCTTATCATCTAACTGAGTAGCAAGGACTGGCTGTGTTTATGGTCACAGCACTGGTATACCCCTCTACTGCCCTCTGTTGGGCAATGCACTACAGTGAGGAACTCGGGAGAAAACAACAATGCTCCTACGTAAGTGGGGCTTGATGCAAACAGAATGCTTGCGACACCAGGTCTGGTTTAGGAGTATCTATTTTTAAGATAACTGGTATGCTATAATCGCTGTTCACTATTCCTGTATCTAAATCTTGTATTGGGAAATGCCTTTTGATTGGGTGTACACGACAGGCATAGCGGGAGTTCCGTCAATCATGATGAACTTGAATGTATAGGAGGGGGTGAGAAATGGAATTATATATCAATAGTAATCATCATGTACATTCAGACTAAGATCCAACATTGACTTTTAAAATAGATGTACACCTGTTTCCAATATATCTAAAGAAGATATTAAATCACTGCAGCTATGTACATGTAAGGGTAAAAAAATTATCACCATGAAAAAAAGGAGGAAGAGAGAAGGAGACAGAAAAAAAAAATGAGACCCAGATTGAAGGTGGAGGAGAAGGAGAGAGGGTGAGAATGAGAAGAATGGAAAGGGGTGAATTTAGGAGTTCTAGACAGTGTGGGAGATGAGAAAGAAATACATTTGAAGAAACAAAAAGTGTATGAGTTAAAGTAAGACATGCTACGGTGATATCCAGATGGCTAGAAGGAGATGGATGTAAACTTCTCAACATACCTAATGAAGCCCACATACAGTGTATGTCAATGCTTTCGCTTAAAAGTACAATGACATGGCTGTGAGATATACAATGTATGTACATGTACTGAAGATAAATGTAAACACTGCAAGCATATGATAAAATTCAGGACTAACAAATTCTTCCGCAAATATGTTTATATCCTTTGAAGCAGATGTCTCTATAGATGGACAGATTGGATACACTTTATAGACTACTATTAAAACAAATGTTCATCCCCTCTCAGTAAAAATCAACCCAGTTTATATTATTGTAGCTACTATACATTGCATAACATATCTTTATCTATTTGGACTGAGAGGAAAACACATAAGGTGAACTGAGAATGAGAATAGATGGAAAATATACTTTTAAAGAATTCTTTCAAAGGATGTCTCCATGATATTGTACAGTAAATGTATGTTCTTCATAGACTTTTCTAAAGTTATGATGAAACAAATCACCACCATGAAGCCATACAAAAGAAGAGAGGTCAATAAATTGGCAGTCATGTATCTTACCTTAGTATGAAAAAGATTAAGATTGTATAAGAACAAAAAATCACAAATGACTGCGTGATAAATTGGAGCTACCATGAACTCTGCTCCGCTTGGTTTAATTGCACAAGGTATGTGCAGGCCAGCCTAATGAACAAATGCAATTTGGATGATGAGAGTTGAGCTAATTAATAAACATCAAGAAATGAGCAAATGAAATGGTATTGAACACAAAGGCGGATGTTCATTTGAAAACACTGCACACCTTCCTGCGTTCATGTGCGGCCATTTATCAATTATGTAGCAAATCAATGGTGGATAATCGATGACAACCAGCTGGGTAGATTTCCTTAAATGTGATGGGTGAGATTAACAAAATGACAAGATCAAGGCAAAACCAATCGTTGGAGACAAGTCAGGATAATCTAGAGGTCCTCGCCAACACTCAAAGCAATTCATGATTGATGAGTGCCGCATGGTTTTTAATCTATACCTGCACTTGGGGTGATAGGGAGCATTAATCAAATGATCATTTTCTAGCATTGCTGATGACTATACCACCAACAGCAGCAATAAATACACAGAGTGGAGGAGTGTTTGGGATTTCATGATGCCTAGAAATGTTTAACCACATCTTGATTTATCACCCTCATCAAAAACAGATACTGGAACATTTAAAACATCTCAACTACAGAGCCATGTCTCACAAATGGCACAAATGGTCCAAAAATATTCGGAACGAAAAATTCTTAAGATGGTTCACAGGGCAAATACATTCAGATGGAAAAGCCATTACCTTCTCTGCCATATGCTAATGAAAAGACGCCGCCCGTTGCCGCGCTTCCCAGATGACACAGCAACCAATCACCAACGGATGATGTTATCGTAAACAGGGAATATTAAAACGAAATCTCGACAGAAGGCCGAAAGATGACGACGACTAGAGGAAGGACAACTGCGATTAACACCGGTATCCGCTTTACAAAATCACCTTTACAAAATCACCACCGACTGGAGGAAGACAGAGAGAGGACCAGCCAAGGAACGCATCATCTTGAGCAAGGTGGAGGAATGATGATGGTGGGGAGATGTAACTAAAATGGTGGTTACGGATTAAAGATAGGATGCTAAAAGAAGCCGACGATCGAGAGGCCCCTATGACAGATTTATAGACTTAGGAAGCGAAGATGGGCTATGGAGGTGTCACAGTCATCGAACACGCTCCGCTAAGGTTTGGACGAAGAACCAACGTGGTGTGACAGCCAACCCATCATGCTTGGCTGCCCACTTTAATTTGCAAATGTTACCCATCCATAAGGAGTCTTTCCCCTCATCTATTCTCTCTCTCTCTCTCTCTCTCTCTCTCTTCATCTCCATCCCCACAACCAATCTCATCGGCATCCCCGTCACTTGCCGTGTAGCACACACAGCGAGTGAGAAAAGTTAAATGAAAGGAAGAGAAAAACTAATTAGTCTTAGCCCTGCATGATGCATTTATATTGGGTGTTTACGGGATGCATACTAAAATTTGATAGTACAATATGATGGTTTAGAGCTTCTTTGACAGGAATTTTCCACATCGTGCACAAGGCACATCTTAGCAGCATTCTTACTTTTAATCAATCCAAGCGCTAACTATTCTTGCTCCATTTCCATCATTTAATTAGGTTCAGAAGTATAATCTTAAATAACATGTCTGTTGATAGACATACATATAAGTCTACACAAAAGAATACATACATGTATTATAACTTACGGGTACATCTGTGGCAGCGACAAACCTGCTCTAAGATAAATTTATGACTCTGTAATATCATTATCTAATTAATTCATACTATCTATCAATATTAAATTCATTACAATGCTAATTTTCTCTCATTACCCCCTATAATGTTACATCAACAACATTCCCTGAAGTTGATTAATAAATAATTTGATTATGGTGGCATCATATGCTAACTTGAAAAATGGAAAAGTGCCTTAAAAAAGCAGGGCATGACTTTCTCTCTTCGATAGGAAGTATCATCAATTGATTTCATGACTCATTGTAAAAATTATATTCCTTCAAACAATAATATGTTGACACTGCTGAAAGAGTAAGGCCTTTCAATCAGCATTCATAATAAAATAATCAAACTATAAACACCCTTATGGCAAAAATGTTCCCAGAAAGAAGAGCTTCAATACAGACCTAATGATTTTCTGGTACTTGGCATTTGATGTAATCATTTCCCATGTTAAGAACCCATTGTATAAATACTCACAATTACCTTTTAAATTCCAGCAAATTCAAGAATATCATGAAAGGAAATATCCAATCAACCCCTTTGAAAGGCCTTTCCATGTTATTATTATGTACATTGTAGACAAGGAACTATCAATAATGCACAATCTATTATATTACTCATGCTTAAAGGCCAGGAGAACAGCCTCAAAATTGACACGTTTTTGTGTCAGCAATTATTCACCTACTAACAACACATCTCTATGTTAATGTCACTGTAATTTTCCAGTTAATCCCCTCCTTACCATTCAATATTGATTTGTATCAGCAATTAACCTGTGATAATACTTGAGTCTATGGAAAATGTGTGTTGTACAAACAAAACAAATTAAAAGAAAGAAAAAAAGAAGGAAACAAACAATTAACAAAAAACGATGTGCAATAGGTATAAAGTCCAATTAGCAAACAACAGAAACTATACATACGTGTATTGATGTGAATGTGTCACTTCCTAAACCTGTGGTCACTATGGCAACCAATAAAGCATTACTAAACATTTTATATGACATGCAATTGCCCAGACATTCCCAGAAAATATGAAGGCATTTCCTGGACTTGGGAAATGCCAGGAAATGGCTAGGAAAAAATATATTATCACCTCAATAATACATTAACAATTTAACACATACTGACTTCAAATACCAGCTGTCTGTAATTTTGTCAATATTTTTTCATTTCTTAACACCTTTCACGTAGAGTCACTTGACATTGCTAACAGTAATATTAAGTTATGGTAATAATGGTGGGAAAACATTACAGGGAATAAAGTGCATGGTCCTTACACAGAATGTTCGAGATGGTAAATAAATGTTATGTCTAAAAAAAATTGATAGAAACCAAAGATCAGTACCATACACAGAGTATAGACCATTGTGGTATTCCAAGCTACAGACTGTAATAGTCAAGACCCACATGCAAAATATGTTTATATTTGATGCCAAGTTTCTCAGTGAATGTCACTTCCAGCGCATCTCCATTTTCTTGTCTAAATTTTTCTGACCCAAACAACCCATCTACTGCAGAATACAAATTTGCAGGCGTATTCCTTTAATCAAATTCTTTCAAAATGAAATTCCCTAAACAAGAACTCAAGATTCCTTTCAAACTAAAATGGCCAAGGCAACAACCTTCCATGTTTTGAACATCTCAAATAAAAACACTTAAAAGACAGTTAAAACCCCATTAACCATAGCTGTCAATCTACACATCCCTACAACCCCGGCCCAGGGGCTCTAACCTACAAAATGAGACTCAGCGCAAAAGTAAATACATCATTGTAAACATGGGTCTATTGAGATCTAAAGACGGAGTACACAAGAATTCTTATTGTTGCCAATTTTTATTTGGTTCCTAGCTCTTGTATTCTTTTTCTCTTAAATGTGTACATTGCACAGTGGCATTTGATGTGTTTCTAGTATCATTGCGCTTAATTGGTTGTAATAGCTACCTAGTGTAATCAAAGTATTTGGGGGTTTCAGGTTAACTGCATTCAAGAAGTGTCTATATTTCATTTAAACACTTCCATAAATATAAAACAGGAAAGGTTTGAGAAAGAAATAACATCATGAACATCATGTGAACATACACAATCTCAATAAATGTATGAATACAATGTAAGTAAAGTGATTGTTTAAACTTATGTCCACATGAGTAACAAAGCTAATGGAGGAAAATATAGTTCAACTTATTAATCTACTGAACATTAACAGTTGGGATTACTTTAATCTTTCTTAGCAGCTCTGTGATTTTTAATCAGCATTCCTTTTATTTAAATGAGTTATTATAAAGTATGGTATAGGTATAATCCAAATCAACAAATGTGTATAAGCCTTTGTTAAAGGTACTAAATTATTACACATATACCTTTTTGTCCAGAAAGAAACAAAGCTAAGTGGAGGTCAATTGGTATATAACAACATGAGGCAGTGGTAGAGGAAACAAGGTATTAGCAGCAGTGTTATAACCAAAGAATGCAACAGGAAATAAGCAATATAACACTATACAATTTACTAATTCTTTGATCATGGTAATGGTTAGTTACTGTACATGGATGCAGGAAATCGGGAAAGCATAAACAAAACTTGCCCTTTTGTATACTGGTCATGCTTTGTTTCTAAAACATTACCAATGAAAAGATACCTGTCTTTCAAATATCACTACATGTATATGTTTTAGCCAGACATATCTGTTTCCAGATTTTTTGGTACCGGTAATTCCATCTGCTTTTGTCTTCTCCAAAAGAAATTTAATATATTTGTTATTCTGATCACACCAAAGGGGAATGTGGATGACAATGAAATGCTTCCTTGCCACATGACTTGGGACAGAGAAGAAGTAAGAGATAGTGGAGTGTACCAAGTTTTTAAATTGAATCCTGTACAAGTGAAGGACATGGAAATGTAACAGTATACTGCTCGCTGCGGGCTATGCATTAATGAAATGAAAATGTTGGGTGTATCACTAAAATACGATACGAGCGGTTGAATATATAAACACTCTTGGGGGAAGTCCACAAGCTTGATTTTTTTTCCCTTTAAATGGGCAAGGAAGATGTTTAATGGAGTATTTGTTTCCACTGGGATGAGCTAGATAGCATCACCAGAGTGGGGAGATGATTTGGTTTGAAGATGTGAAAATGATGAATTTCAATGTAGAACCAGACACATCTGCATATCATTAACAACAGTCATTCTTGGTAAGAAACATTCAAATTGCAAACATGTTGTGTTGTGTTCAATCACTTAGCAGCATGTCAATTTCGACCACTCATAAAATTCACAAAAGTTTCTAGTTTAACACTTTAAGATTGTCAAAACTATCAGATGGTAATTACAGAAGGTTTAAAACTCTATTCACCCTTTGAATAGAATAGGTAAAACTTAAAATCAGCAATCATTCAAACCAAACTCGTTAACATTCAAAGGAATAATGACACAGTACTTAATGTACCACTGACTAATTATAATCATCGAGTATTAGCACATACTGGTGTGTTAAGAAAAAGCAGATAAAAATAAATATATTACCATTGTGACATAATCCATTGCCTCATGCATCTCTGGCATGTAGTCTAACCCAGTGGGAGGACACTGTGCATAGTATACCATGGGCATGGGAGAGTTGGAGGATGGGGTGTGGGGGTGCACCGCTGCGCCCATTGGAGAGTGGGGGTGCATTGCTGGATGCATAGGGGTGTGGGGGTGTACTGCTGCTGCGTCCATTGGGGTGTGGGGATGCACTGCTGTATTCATGCTGGTTGATTTCCAAATGGGGAAACCCCTACTCACAATATCAGTTCAGGGATAGAACGAATGAGGACAGGGATGTCCTTTGATGTCTTTGTCTCTGGTTTGTTGATTACCATAAACAAAAAATGTTACTTTGACAAAAAGTTCAAACTGAAAGATGACTTGGATGCAGAAATTCAAAAATGAAGTTTTACAAAGATGACATCATGTACCGGTATGAAAAACAACCACAGATAATGATGGATATCCAATACATCAAATAAATCCCAAAGGAATCCAGAAGTAAACTCAACAGGTTGATCCGATTTGAGCATCCATATCCAAAAGCTGGAGGAAAAGTATAGTTGGAATTGTAAACTCGATGGTTCTAGATCAATAAACACAATCCATAAATAAGCAAACTTGAAATTACTTCTGATAGGAGAAGACAAGTATGATTCGAGAATTTAAATCAGATCAAAGTTTGTAGCAACTCGAGTCTTTCCTTGAGGAGATCCACCAGCGAGAATGACTGGTCTGAGATTGTTTGCCAAACTTATTTAGCCCTGGAGAGGGGGGCTTGGGACCAGGACTAATCAAACAGGTCTAACTGTTATCCCTCTTTTGTCTAAGGAGGGGGAGCGTTTCATTGGAGGGCACATGTACTGAATAAGACAATGGTAGAGGAAGGGGGTGACACAATAGGGACACACAGACTCAGGCACAGTGTGTATTGTGGGTACAAGGAAGGGGGTAATGAATGTAGGGTCAGAGGCTCATTTGCATATCAACTCACTTCAAAAAAGGGTACCCTAATAGGAGATTTATCAACACTTCCTGTGAAAGGTCCACTATTTGCTCTTTGTGTCTTTTTTGCTTTGATCCTTTGGTTCCTTTTGTAAGGCAGGATGTTAACAGTTAATAAATGTGAAAAGAGCTGGAGTGTTTTAATAGTTCTGGCTTGGTATAGGCTACTGTCTATTGGTGGTTTAGGATATGGATATACCTGGGGTATGTTGATAACAGCTTGGTGTGCTCATAATAAAGGAGGAAAATAAAATGGTCAAGTTTATCAACTGAAAAATCAGAGACAGGAAGTTGTTAGATTGGCAGCAGAAGGAAACGGGCAATGACAGACATGGATTTGCATATTCACGATCTCCTAAAGTTCAAGAGGTCGTTTGGACCTACATGAAAAACTTGATTGCTTGTATTTGAGTATACTTTATTGCATACATAATATAAATAAATCATAATAGAATTAAAGGAAATATGCTTCCTTACATGCAATAGTATTTCAAACAAAAACATAGGGAGCAAATAGACTTAGATTTGATATATTCATAGATAAGACATGAGAAAGAGCTAAAAAAAAATAATAGAAATCTTCCAATGCAGTTCAGAATATTGCCTATGAGTTGTCTATACAAGTGCGCAACCAGAGTAGATCCCAAATATAGAACAGTGATGTAATAACCAGAATTAAAATAATACAAACTAAATAAACATGTATTTAATAGTGCTTGACACATTATTCTGACTTCTGACCTTAAACATGAAGGCCCGTCTGCCCAATAATACCAGCTGGCAGACACTATATGTTAGCCATATGTTTCCTTTCCAGAATGATCATTAATTATGATTTATATGCTAACAATTGTTCAGTTAATCACATCAACATTACCATCACATGTACTACTGATTTATGTGAGATCTGTTTTGTCATATACAGGGGCTATAATTAATAGTCTAGGTAAAAGCAACCAAGTTTAGAAAATAAAAGTAAAACACTTTAAAATGCTCAGAGTTGACCTTGAAGAAGAATGCTATTGTATTGACCCACTTGGGAGTTGCCACTTTGCTTGCAACAGAAAAAGCTGTACTTCAAATAACTATATTGAAAACACTGGAAAACTTCTGAATATTCCCAGTATGATCTTTATTATGCGTTTGAAGAATAAATTACCTAAGAAATTATGATCAGATCTATTAATTAATTTAGAGTAATCTAGATATAAAAAAAAATTCTTTAGGCCACCAACTTTCAAAGTCTATCCATGCATTGTGTCGTAAACAAAACAGAACATAATTTACTCATGTATTTCTGACCTCACATTGCTTGACACAAATAAAATACAAAATGCCTCAATTAGCCTGATTTCAAACATTACACATTCATTCACATATGTTAGAGCAATTCTTTCCAGTGCAAATAAAGAATACAACAACAAATTTTCTTTGAAATGAGACTGAAATCGAGGACTTCAAATTGCATTATTATTCATCTGAGGTAGATTACGAACACCTCTAACTGCATCGGCAGCCTGTCTGGCAGAGGTCACACAGCTCTTAATTGAATTACAGCGGGCCTGGCGCACTCCAATTAGGTATATCGCCCTCGGCTGGCCCTCTACATGCAAGATGGGGACCGCTCGCTCAAGCTTTGAATGCCATTAGATAAATTAAAATGTCTGCGAGGGATATAACACTGGTATACTATCATCACTTTATTTCTTCCTCTTACAAGAGCGGATTTTGAGGGTTTTTTTCTGGAGCATCGATAAACTACTGTAAATAATTTTTTTGCAGCTATTAAGTGTGAGTAGGCAGATGGTACAATTTTGATAGCATCTGCGATTACATCTTCATAGTTCCTTTATTCTCCTTTGATTAAAGAATTCTTAACAAGATAATGCACCTGAGTCTTGGAAAGTGATGGATAGAGGGGGGAAGAAAGGGGGAAAGAAAGAGAGAGAGACTCAGAGAAAGAGATAGAGAAGGGGGAAGGGAGGGAGAGAGAGAGAGAGAGAGAGAGAGAGAGAGAGAGAGAGAGAGAAGGAAGGTAGGCAGCTAAAGAGATAGAGACAGGTTGTTGAAGTAGAGAAAGAAACAGATGAAACATGATCAGTAAGAGAAAGAAATATGTGCAAGAGATATAGAGATAACCAAATAGAAAACCATAGATTTAAGCTTAAATGATGCAATTAATATCATAGACAAGAGTCAGAAATTATTACCAGTAACAAAAACAAAGGAGAAAGTCTCAGTCTCAATAAATCTTTCCATGACACAACCTTCACCATGAACCTTCCATTCAATTCACCAGACCACTCCACACCTCATATATTTATATATAGAAATATCATATTCAATACCAAATCAAAATTCTCATTTGATTAGCCTCAACAGGCAACCAACACAGAACAAAGCTTGTTGAGCCAGGAGAAATCGAACACCAATCGATACCCTGCCCTTCAATATCTAGCTGGCGTGCATGACATTGATCTGCTGGTAACAATAGCCTCTTCGCAGGTTATGACGATTATATCCAAGGCGTAGAAATCACTGTCGCTTGGCCTGGCTATATTGCGGATCGATACCGACGGTTAAAGACAGCACACACAGCTGATCTAAGACCAGTCAAACACTGGAGTGAAGGCTCTAATGAGGTGATGTTGGTACACATATTAAATTGAGGGAGTGAGTTCAAGATAAAAGAAATAAATAGTCATTTATTGCCCATTTTTTATGTTTTGATCTGGGGTGTCACTAAAATAAAGGAGGGGGGACACCCCTAACCCTTTATTTCAGTTGATACACCATTATCAAACGCTTCTTCTGAATCTTAATCTCAAAATTGTTGAAAGAGTCTTTTTGATGGGGAGGGAGACATTTTTTTTCTTATCTGCAATAAAACTAGTCCCCTCCCCCAAAAAAAATTGTTTGAAAATTCCTTTCCCCACTCCGTTCAAAATATTGTGACAATGCCCCTGGTCTTGTTCGAACATTGATTAGAACTGCATCAAGACAAATTTTCAGATGGACAGCTGCAAAAGATGAACCAATTTAATGAAAAAGCAGCTGGTAGTTTTATACATATCGAGCTCAGAAATAATAGGTATATTTGAGACTCCCAAAATTGTTGAAATGATTTGATAGAGCATGCCATCTTCAACGAAAATATGAAAACAAAGGCAACATGTATATCATCCAATTCTAACATATCACCATGGTAGGGTCCATGAAATCACTGACACTCCCCACTCTCTCCCTGTAGAACATTTTGTATACGTTATCCCTTACAATACATCCATTGCTCAAACAGTCGCGCACAGGATTGAGGGAGGCTACTGAATTTAGTTTTCACACCTGAACTGTCACTAACTGTTTGGCAAATATTTAGCTCCAGTGTTTACATTTGAAATGTAACTAAATCGGCAGCAGACAAATGCGTGCTGTATCTCTTACCCCCCTCAATGTAGATTCTCTATTTGGATTGGATGATTCAACAGACCCAAACAGGAAAACGCTATCAAGTTAAGGGACAAGGGTTTTGTTGTCTTCTAGATAATATAATAAATAAAGTTATCACAGAAATGATAATCTTTCTGTCTGATATGAAATAAATATTTACAAAGACGTGTCATTTACCACGATACCACTATAAATATAAAGCAGGTTCATAGAAAGAATGTATGTGATTAAAGAAAACCTTTTTAATAATAATAATAATAATAGTGGGTTCTTGTATAGCGCTCATGTCAGTCAGAGTTTATTGCATTGTCGTTTTCATCTTTTCTTCACAATATATAACTCTATGATAGAGACAAATATTGCCTTTCCACTCAACTAAAAAAAAAAGAGATTGCCTGTTGCCATATCACCATTAGAAGATAAATCAGGCATAATAAGTAACAATGCGATTTTGTAAAAAACGATATTTGTTTTCATTTATGATGTCGTTTTGTTATCATTATGTATGATATTAAGATATATATCATCATTTCCATTATGCCCATTATTGTGTTTACAAATTGCAATGTTCTTTCCCACACAGAGTTATCATAAAGATGAATTTAGCACACATGAATAAAGTTATATTATGACAACCATTTCTGAGAAATAAATCAATCATGACCTTTGGCTTTACGTTCACAAACAATCTTCTTTTACATGACTGTCTCACATACGACAGACACCACACACCGGTCTCTTCTTCGCAGTGAAGCTGAGATGGGTCTGTAACGACCATGCAGTGTTTAACTTTGGCACACGATATCCCTCTGTCCCCCATTCCGGGGTGTTTGCTGAGCCACTTAGCAGAAGGAGACTGCCTTATTTGACGATGAGGCAGAGAGCTTCTATTTGGATATTTTATGACTTTGGTGTGAACATTATCGCCTTCCCGCCCTCTAACCGCTGTCGTCTAGGCCGTTACGAGTGCTGAGAGCCAGAGGGACGCTAAATCATATACATGAGCACAAAGTCAACGCCCTTCTGGCTATAAAAAAAAAAATTTAAAAAGAAAAAAAAAAAAAAAAAAAAAAAAAGAAAAAATTTAATAAAAAAAAAAAAAAAAAGGAAAAAACTCATATCATTTATCACAGAGTTAACAGCCTCCTGGGTCTCAACAGAGCATTTTAGATTGAATAGCATCATCAAAGATTAATGTTTTATTATATGTCATTGCTGATCGAGCTGTAAATGAAGTGAGAAGTTTGGGTGCTCTACAGTAGAATTGTTTAGGAAGATCACACCTTCAACATGTATCCACAGACACTACGAGACAACTTCCATTAAAATTTTGAGTCACGGATGAGAGTTTTTGTTATACTCCGTAGTCGCCTAGTAAAAAAGACAGACTCTAATGCAGTGTTACAGTTCTGTTCAGGAGAGCTTACTTTTTAATATTTTAAGACTAAACGCTGCATGAATGCTTTTACAGCAGCTATTTCAAGCTCGATGAAAGCCACTTCTGGATTAACATATTTTGTTTAAGTTTTTAGATAATGAATAATTATCAAAATTCTTTTATCTTCTTTTTAAATTCAGGTGATTTTTCTCTGAAACTAGTTTTTAAAGAACTTTGAGGGCACTGTTTCTAAACTTTGTGTATCACTTATTTTTCTTATATCTTTGCTGTAGTAAACAATCCCATATTAGCTGTCAAGGATTTGATCCTAAGTGAACCAAACATCACAACAGCATTGGACAAAACATAACCATTTAATAGCTCAATATAAAATCATCATGCCAATTTATTATAATCTGTGGACAACTGAACATGAAAAGTAGGACAGTGGATGAAGGGTATCACTTGCATCTATCTCTAGTATTTCAATGAAAAGTGCAGAGCGCAAGAGAAAGAGGTCAAACAGGAAACAGCGTGGGGTCAATCCATCTCTGCTTTCCTTCTATGGCAAACAGGAACGCAAAGACAAAGAGGAAGGAGCCAAATTGAGAAAACATATTTTCTGCTGGTGGAAGTAGTCCACCAAAGGCATGATTGTAAACTTACACTGAAAATTAGTACTAACCTACTTGTGACAGCAAGATATAAAATGTCCTTTACTTTATCAAATAAAACCAAAGCTTGAACATATCAGTACAAACAGAGTTTTTGTAAGATGAAATTTACTGGTAATATTTAAACTCATTTTGTTTAAATCAAGATACATAGAAGAAGCTAGCATCAGGACTGAGCATGTTAAAGCATTTTATTAAGTTTGAAACAAAATGAAATAGGTGCAATATACAAAGGGGAAAATATGATATTGGAAAAACTTATATATAGGGGATTATACACATTTAAAAAAAATAAAAATAGACAAAGTAAAGTGAAGAATAAAACAAGGGTGCAAATGCCAGTAATACAATCTTTTGTAGAAATAAAAACTGACTGTTGTGCAAAAATTGCATAGTAGAATACCTTTATCCCCACCACCCCCCCCCCCCC
>BEXV01000675.1:132554-144335 GCA_003118195.1 Hemicentrotus pulcherrimus
CCCCCCCCCCCCCCCCCCCCCCAAAAAAAAGAAGATACAACTCCTAAAGCACTTACAAAATTAAAGCAAAGCTCCAGTCTGAGGACCAGACTACTGATCAAATATTGTGGGGTTATTAGGCATTCAATCAAATTCATGTAATATGTACAAGCACCGCATCCAATCACTCAACCCTCCTCAATACATACATCATTAATAAGGGGGATCCCCTAAGACTGCATGTTTGAAACAGTCATGATAGATGGGTTCATTACAAAATGGCTCTTGCCCCAGCTGTACCCCATTCCAAAGACTTAACATTCTCTTTTGTTATACTTTCATTTTCACCAATATTCCTTCCTCCCTCATAATCTATAACTATTCTGCACCCTGTTCCTCTGTTTAAAGTCTTGTCATTTTACTTCCAATTTTAGTTTGATTGGCAACCTCTCCCCTGGTACTTTTTCTTTATTGTTTTACTTTTGCAGATACTATTCCACATCATACTTCTTTCTATGTTTCCTGCTCCTTTTCCATCAGGATTCTTTTTCCTTATCTGTTTACTTTTGCAGCTACCATTACAACTCATACATTTTCTATTTATTTTCTATCCAGGCAGGTTCCTCAATACATGATCCTTGAAATATATTCAAGCATTAAATATTGAATTTCTCATTTTCTATTCCAGGCAAAGCATGGCATTCACAGGATTTTTAATCCGATATCTCTCAGAGAATCCTAAATAATTCAGGTCTCAAATGTCACTTTTAGCCGTATATCCCATCCATTCATATCCAAAGTAAACATACAACTATGAAGCACAGCACTTAAAACCCAGGCATATTGTGAAATCAAATATGATTCAACCATGAAGCTACAAACAAATTAAGCTAGTCTGCCACCCTCCCTCCTATTTAAATAGATATACGAAAGGACTAGCTTATTCACTTTATTCTCCTGTGTAAAGCAAGTCCCTGTGTGTATTGTAATTCTTCCATTATTCATTTTTCAGCTATGAATCTTGCATTGGCAGACTATCGCCTCGCTTCTGCCATCCATTACCACGACAAAAATGAACAAGAGCGGACTCCTACCATCTCTAAGGTGAAGCGTTGCCAACTTTGCCAACGTCCTTTTGCTTCTCAACAGATAATGGCTTTCAAGCATTTTCTATTTATGTGTCTTTAGTATCACTTTGCATTCATTTCAGTCCCATTTGCATACTTTCCGTGTTGTGTCATATGCAATCAGTCAGTCAGGCTCATTACTTCTGGCCATTAATGGTAAACCCCCAAGGATTTATACCAGACTGCAGGGGATGAATTCATTAAGCTGCTGATGAAGGATCTTCAGTAATATAATATTCCATATTAAAGTTATATCTGATCTGATAGTGAATATCTTTGTAATATTTGTGTATCAAACGATATAGTACCCGTTGAGAGCCAAAAGGGCATGAAATTGTATACTTGTAAACAAAATTAATGCCCTTCTGCCTGTCAGCACATGATGTGAACTCATTTTCAAGTTCAAATACCAAGTCTGAGAAAGAATGTATTGTGACATTTGGAGTTCTAGCACAAATAGCATACATCCTGATTTTTTGTTCTGACCTATTTCGTCTTTTCAAAGGAAATAAGAATAAAACATTAAATGAAGGAGAAGTTCTGCTACTTTTATGTGCCCATCTGGTTTCTATATGGTATCATGTTATGGGAAAACAGTCTCCTACACCTCAAGGCCTCCCCTCAACCAAATGTCAAACCTAGGGTGCGAAAATACAATCAAAGACAAGTTGTCTCTTGATGTCGCATCACCAGGACAACAAGGTTTCACTTCCTGTGGGCCCTGTTTTGATGTAGTCAACCATATGTGTAAATCTAAACCAGGTACAATTTGTGTCTTCTCTGTCGAGTGCTGTAGACATTTTCCAACCTTGCCCTAAAAACAAGACCAATCAATGAACTTGAAAACAATTACCCTGGCAGGTTTTCACTTCCCGTTTCAAGCTGTCATAATGTATACCACATACCTGTCTAAGAGTTGGATGGTAGATAAACACTATCGACCGTGGCAAAGCGTAACATGTGTCAGCTTTCAATGGGCTGGCATACCGTTTTTCGAATGATCACTGACAGAAATATCCTCCATTTTAATTTTGGTAGCCTCAGCGAAATGCGTAATGCAAACCAGATAATTGGTTTATTTGGGATATGAGAAAATATCCCATCAAAGTACCTTGTTGGTACATTCTATTTGATTTTGTAGAGAATAGAAAGTGCTTCCACCAGAGAATATGCTTAACCCCTGCCAACTTGATAGTAAATCTAAGAATAACAGGGAATATCACAAAAAATGCATGTATGTTTTCAGTTGATTCTTTAACTCTTTACATCACTTAATACTTAGATGAATTGTCTCTCTCCCGGTTTCCTAATAATATCAATGCTTATGTAACAGCAATGATATATCTTAAACAAGAAATAGGATTCTGTAAATAATACTAAGTACAGAATTCTTAATTTTTCAAATTCAAAAGACGACAAAAATATACGGTGAAACAAGAAATGAGAGCAGAAATTACAGAACAGGAATCTCAGTGAACTGTTGAATGAGAAATTCTCTGAACTTTCCTAAACTTCCTTCAGTGAAGAACAGCTCAAAACTTTGTGGGAAAGAGTGATAGGTTTCGATACAACATCGACCAGGTATGTTCAGAAGTTTAGATCTTTATCAAAGCGATGTGTAAGATTCAAATGTCTACACTTCCTGCCTGGGTGTAAGGTAATCGGTTGAGAACCAGAAGAGCATTAACTGATATCATTTTATACCGAGTTATAGCGCCCTTCTCGCACTCTGCAGGTAATATGTTCATGTAGAATGGGATGTGACCCCAAGAAGGGAGAAGCAAAAAAGTATAACTTTTCTTTTCATATTTTCTTGATCTATTGCTACTTCTTATTTTTTTAAAACATATTTTTTTAATGGAAATGTGAGGGACTGAAAAATTGTTTGCAATTTAAAATGAGTTCTTGGACATTCTTCTAAAGTATTCCTTACTATAATGGCACAGCCATATTTGTTGAATGTGTAGTGCACCTATAAACTCCTAACAGCTTGAATTATACAGTTCTTGGACATAGTTTTGAAGTGTTCCTTACTAATTGCACAGCCATATTTGAAGATTGTGTAGTGCAACTATAAACTCCTAACAGCTTGAATTATACAGTTCTTGGACATCCTTTTGAAGTGTTCCTTACTAATGGCACAGCCATATTTGAAGATTGTGTAGCGCACCTATAAACTCCTAACAGCTTGAATTATACGAGGGTCCAAATCAATTAGGGTGATTGATCATGTAAGATTGCTTGCTGAGAGTCCTCACTCAGTCGGTCGCTACCTGATCAGTAAATGTAGCAAGAATCTCAATGAGGGAAGATTTAACTAGCTGCACCTGCCTCTATATACAGTGCTTCTGCTCGCCACGTTACCCAAGCGATTAGCAATACATCAGCGCTACACTCAACATATGCTGCTACTTCTGACGATACAACTTACAGAATAGTAAATAGATTTGAGACAATATGGGGGCTAGCTCCTTTTATCAATGCTCTTTTTTCTTTTGAAGTTCAGGCTAGCTACTAAGACATTCCTTGAGATGATCTAATGCGAATGATGGAAGGAAGGGTGACGTTTTGACCTGATTAATATAATCCATCTTCTTTTTTCTACTCCGCAGGAGGCGAGGGCACATGCTATGCATACATATGAGTGGAGGATAGATAGGGAAGATCCAGGGAGAAGTCATACAGACCCCCTGATTATCATCAACTAGTTCATAACTTGCATTTCGATACACTTGAGACACATCTCAGTACTATTGCAGCCTAGTATGGGAAGTGTTTCTGTACAAAAGGCAAATCATGTGTGTTACACAATTCAACAGAGCTAACAAGAAAGGCTTCTTTTTTCTAAACGAAAGAAGAAAAGAATGTTGGGATTGCTATCATGATGATGGCAATTAGTTTGGGTAGATATTTGAAAAAGTATGCATGTACAAAGAATATTATGAGAGAGAAAGCAAAATATTCATCCTTTTAAACCTACACAAGTCAAATGTTGCCAGAATAATATAAAATCCAAGTTTCAAATGATGGTAGAACATGGTTGTACCCATATAATTAGTATCACTTACAGCGCAAATACATCATACTAACTTTTTTTTTTCCAGCAACGTAAACAAACAAAGGAAAACTCCAGATAAACTATATGTCTTTGAACATCATTACTGATAATGAAAAAAAAGACATAAATGAACACACTGTGTACATTATTAAGTAGTATCATAGATAACAACAGAAAGGGTGTGTCCATTGATCCTCCCTGGCACTTCTTCACCCTCTCCATTACCTGGTACGCCTCAGCTTGTCTTGAAGCTTCCAGCTGTGAAATTCTTGGAGTTTGCCCTTCGTTCTCCAGGGGAAGCAGATATCAACAACTAGTATCCAGAGATGACTTTATTTTTAGTCAATAAGGTCACGAAGAGCGGAGGTCTTGAATGGCTGAAACACTGTATCTTGGAGTAAAGGATTTTACCAAGATGGGTATGGACTATGGGAGTCTGTCACAGCGGAGCTGCATCCTATGTTAGCTAATGAGAGATGATGATGCTTGGTGCTATTACTTCAAGGATGAAGTATGGTATCTCAAGGTTATGATGATTAATGATGGTGGCAACAACTTTGATGATCACTTTGGCGATTCTCGCAGCTACAGCAGCTCAGACAACTTGGCACCAATGACAGTAATCCCAAAATGGTGGTAATATATGATAGCATCACTCACTGTATATAAACCAGGCTGTAAGAGTATCTTTCCAATAGGATAGACTAATAGTCCAAGTTGGTTAATCAAATTGAAGAAGGTGATGATGCTAACTGTCAATAAAAACGCTAAGACATCACCATAATCAAGAATAGCAAAATGAAGATGCTAGATGATGCCAGTTGACAACAGTGGATGCAGAGAGTCAATGGCTAAGAATAATGAAGATTGATCACAGTCTTTATATGTTACAGATAAATAAACAAAACTGTATATTTATTGCGCAAGTTTATTCTTTAAAAAAGATGAATATTCCTGACAATTACTAATGATCAGTTTCCAGAACCAAATGATTGACAGCAGATCATTCACCAAGTGAACAGCAACAAAGCCTCCATATCCTTCAGAAATCCCAGTAAAAACAACAACACAGAGAAGATGTAAATCACTGGGAGTCAGTGTCCTAGTTCAATGCATAGGGGGTGCTTCACTGTTAATGGCCGCTACCCAAGCGGAGCGAAGAAAACATGTTATTAGGAAGGACCTTCAGGGTTAGTGATTGGTTTTGGAAGCCTGCTCAGATAGCAGGCTTTCTATCCATCTTCTTCTCTTGGTAACCCACCATCGCCATGCCATGCCAGACTTGCTTGCTTGCTTGCGGTCAGCTACCATACAGGGCCCCCCAGCATAGCAGATGCATGCTGATGGGTCGGAGGAGGGCTGAGGGTAAAAGTAGGAAGAGGTAGGAAAAGGGGAGGGGTTGGGAGATTACTTTTTAATCCTCCAGCTTTTAAAGTTTTTGGACAAGCAAAGAAGAGTTGCTACAATAAATGCTCGACACTGGAATCTATGGAGGGATAAGCATTGATGACCGAAAGGCGATCTGTTCTCAAAGCCAAGATGCAACTTATTGATCCAATATGGATATAGGAGTGAGATGATTGAAATGTTTGACTTTTGATTGACGGGTGACAAGACAGTTCCAAACACATCTCTTTTCAACAATATGGTCAAATATCAAACGATATAACGATAACGTCTTTTCGCTCCTCAACAGACTATTTTATCTTGACATACAATCCCTTTGAAAAAAAAGCAAATATGAGTGTGATATATGCTTGTGAACATTGTCATAAAACAGACCATAAAACTCTGCATCGTTGCTTTCAATATTACATCATATATCTTATTTCAGATTTTGGATATCTAAAAAATGAAGGAATATTTTGGGGGAAATGTAATACACAATCATAATGTTCCAAACTACCAACATGTTTATTGGGGTTTCTTTATTATGGGTGCACCATTTATTAACCAGTTGTATGATTGCTGAAGTGTAGCGAATAGAAAACACATGCATGGGTTTAAATATGGAAATGGGGAAGTTGTGCTCCTTTACCCCCTAATACACACCAGCACTCTGGTTTCTAGATTTGATTTTGAAAGGTGGGGCCCCCACTCATCATGGCTGTGCCCTTCTGCCTGGTAACAGCTGGGGGAATACCTTCCTTCTACCGCTGGATGACTAAATCATCCGCCGTATTAACAGCTGAAATCCAATTTGAGTTTGCCACGCTCAGAGCGAGCGGGGAGAGATAAAAAGAAGCGAGACACATTTTTCTCTGCCGGAAACCGCAGCACTAATTGTGATTCTACCTAGCTGCCTCCCGTTGAGAGACCAACTGTTCTTCTGTTAAGAGATCCCCTTATTTCTCAATTAAGTTAATTCAACTATTGTACCATTCATTCAAAGCTGTTCTTTGCATCGCCGGGTTGTGAATATAAGCACGGAGTACGTAGGAATGCAGTCAGAACCATATTCATTACATTTGTAGGTACATCTCACATATCTGGAGTGCGAATAACTCATTACACCTTATTACTAAAAAATTCCAATGTTAGAAAAATGAGACAAGATATTAGTTTTATATACACGTATGCACAATATAAGAGCAAGACAAAGCTATTTTGCTCCATACATTACTTACTTTGTCTAAAAATTTGGTTTATCTGATAACTTTATCTGATAACTTTATCTGATAACTATATTCAAGAAACAGCCCTACTAAATCTTCGATTAAAAATATGAAATTTAATGTATCCTCATCTACCTGTTAGATATTTTGTGTATTCTAATTTAAATAGCAAGTGCACTGTACTACAATTATACAAACACGATCAAAACTACCCAGGGCAATTTACAATAGCTATGTGCTCCACCTATTGAAATGTGTGTGAATATGACAATGATGCATTGTGTAATCCAAACATGATTTCTATGGGACATAACAATGGAGTTTTTGAAACTGACATAACAATGGAGATTTTGAAATTGAAATTTCAAAAATAGGCCAATTGCTTTTCATTATCCTGCACACCAATTAGATAATTAGTATTAATTACTCTTCACCTATTTCTCATCAGTATTATGTCTATTGAATACACACTAATTGACCACACGGCTGATCTGGGCACTCTTCATGCCCAACCCCTTCTGATAGCTATGACATCAAACCCCCTACCATTGTGGGATGTCCATCTCAAGCTAATTAGTCCAGATATCCAGTCATCAAGGGGCAATAATATATCATTTCATCTCTTTGGAATCCCAAGGGCAGTAACTCAGTGTAAAATGATGTGGGTAAATGACCTTTTTGCTCTAAACAAATGACTTATTATTTTGTTGTTATTGTTTTTCTTGGGGGAGGGGCATGACAAGCTATATAACTCTAGAAGGCTAGAATTCAATTTAATTGTTGAAGAATAATTATTGATTATTATTCTTTTTACAACGAGCTTCTTGGTAGCACTAGTCCAAGTCTAATCCTCTCTACTATACTATACAAGCAAGAGATGTAAAAGGTTCATGTTTCACTTGAATCTATTCCATAATGCATATTTGGCCTTAAATCAAGGGTCATTATCATGATTGCTCATTGATAATAATAAGCTGTTCTTGTATCAAATTATGGTGAAACGTCTCTGTGCGCTTCCAAAGGACTTCGTATATTATTACCCCGGCTTTAGTAATAGCATATTCAACGTGCTGTAGAGTGGGCAATTCTGTCAATACCATAATTGTTTGTTACCCCCAAGAAGGCTGCTACTGCCACTGACAGTGCACAGCTCGAACATCCTTCTTGCAGCTAGTTGTCGACAATATGTCTAGGCAGCATACAAATTATCCGCAAAAATGCGGCATGTATATAAAATATGCTCAAGAGTAACACCATAGTGCAAAACTTTTTCTATTTAGTATTGAATTTCCTTCGTTTCCGCTCATCAATCGCATCATTTTGGGACAAAATGTTAAGACGGTGATGGGGAGAACGGGGAAAGGAGAGCCAAACTAAACACCTGAGGAGATTCTTTACTTCCAGACATGGATCACGTAAAAGCTGTACTCCTTCATCCGTAATTCCTCGACCCATCTCCTTGGGAGACTGGAAGAGACTCTCCAGCTCTAATATTGATGAGCGGGAGGCCCTTTGAAGATGCGGCAGAGACAGAGAGAGGATGCGAGATGGAGGGAGAGGGGGAGAGAGAGAGAGAGAGAGAGAGAGAGAGGGGTGAGAGGATGGGGGAGAGAGAGAGAGAGAGAGAGAGAGAGAGAGAGAGCATTACATGGAGCAAGAGATGAAGCGAAAGAGAAATAGAGGGATTAGGAAGAGACAGACAAATAATGAGTAATAAAGAGAAAAGAGAGTGAGAGATGAAGAGAAAGAGGGGGAGAGAGGGAGAGAGGGAGAGAGAGAGAGCGAGAGAAAGAAAGAAAAAAACAGGAGAAAAAAAATGATTGAGAGTGTAGAGATAAATGAGAGAGCAGGAGAGGGATGATAAATAAGCAAGAGAAGAGCGGGTATTTAATGAATTACAAAGGCAGCGTGTGAGAGGCGGAATGGCTGTACAAAAGGATATATTACATTACATCGTCTCACCGACAGACCTACCGTGATAATAAAGTATACAGGAGGAGGTGGAAACGAGAGTGAAAAGGGAATTCAAAAAGCCGTCAATGGTGCGTGGAATATCTTGTGAAGAAGAAATAGGACACCACTTGATAAATAATGGCTGATATTGGTGCTGAACGGATGGTTTTTTGTGATGCTCAATCTGCATCAGACCTGATGTTTGGAATAGCAGCTCGACAGGCGATACCATTCTGAATTCTCCTTTTTACTAAGTAGAATAGATATTAGGGTAAAGTACGCTGCAGTTTGCACAAGGAGTGCACATATGAAGTCAGCATTCGACCCACATCAGCCTGTCGGTGTGGATATATCTGCTGAGAGCCAGAAAGGCATTAGCCCATGGCACCTTCCATAGATGAAGATTGGACGCCCTTCTTGCTCTCATCAGCCCATTTCTAGCCTACCTTACTTCTTGAGATAGAAACAAATCCCAAGAGAGAATACACACACTGACCTTGTCCTCACACAACCTCATCTTTGACCTCGGCAGGTCAAATGTCATGAGGGTCATGCTGGAAGGTTTCTTATCCAGATGGCCAGCCACTCAAGCCCTTAGGGAACAATTACAGTGACCTTCTTTTGGATCTTCCTCCCAATCCCAACACATCTTGTGAAAATTGCTCCATCTTACTTTTTATAACCTGTGCCAGTCACCACTTCTTTAGTAGCTGTAAGTGTGTTTGTCTGTAATAATACGGTAATGTGTTTGTCTGCATCGCTTTGTATATCCCCCCCCCCTCTCCCTCTCTCTTTCATATCAAGCAAATTTTCATCATATTTCATGCTCACATGCTCTCTACATCTATCTCTCTCTCTCTCCCTCTCTCACTTGGGGGTGGGGGTTAATTAAAACAAAATTATAATCTTAACAAAAATTCCCTTACAAAATGTACATGTTCCTTCATTCACCAGATATATCCCACCATGAAACCTTTCATATTTTTTTTTTAAAGTGTTATCCGTTTCCCTTTCCATGGAAGAAATCTTCTTCTGTGGACATAAATTATACACATATAAACCAGTTTAAAGCAACAGGCTGATAACAATCCATCAGAAAACTTTGTATTTTATATTCTTACCTGTAAGGTTGAATGAGGATCCATCGGGTCAGATGAAACAACCAAGAAGATGACAGAACACACGAGGTGCGTACGGGAGAAAGATGGATGGGAATATAAGAAAAGGGAAGGGGTAAAACAAAGACAAATTGTTAATCGATTGAAATAAATTATATGCACAGATTCATTTCAAATGATAATCAGCATTGTAATCATGAAATTCTCTCTCTCTCTCTTTCTCTCTCTCTCTCATTCACACACACCCACACCCACACACACGCACACGCACACACTCTGATATGTGTTAGTCTTTTTGTCTCTCTTTCCTTTTTTTGTTACATATTTGCATGTTCTATCCGTCTTACTTTGCCATTTGTGCCTCAATTTATCTTTTCATCTCTCTCGGCCTTCTCACAATTTCCTATTTAATTCTATCACTAATATATCTCTGTGGATCTTTCTTTTCATTCCTGACTTTGGAATGAAAATAGATTTTTATTGGATCTCAAAGCTATTTGCCACAGACCATTTCACTGCAAAAATGAGACAATTAAACCCCTCCAACAAACGATCAGTTGGGATTGCCCGTTCTTAGGAGACACACCGCCGTGCAGACCCATTTGTAAAATGTCACGATTGATGCAGAAATGCATAACAGAAAACGAGCAAGACATCAGAAAATGGGGAAGAAAAACTCCAAAAACAATGATGGGGAAAATGGGGAGAAAAGAGATTACAATTCAAAGTCCAATCTATATACTGGTAGGCAGGGTGATTTCGCTTGCATCCTAAAATGCAACAATAATCAGAGGATGGTAATATGTTGGTAATGGCAAGGAATAATACAATTTTGATTTGGCTGCATACAAGAAATCAATATCTGAATTGGAGAGGAAGGCATGCTACTTTCCGGTTGAATGAATTCATATGGCCCTAATCACATTTAAGATTTAATTGGACTTTACCCGAAAGAAGACATGCGGCTTAGGCAATAACGATACAGGGGTCCTTGTACTTTTCTTCACTTTGAGTTTGAGAGAACCTAACATATTTTTTAAAAATCGTATGATTTAACACAAAGATTATGCCCTTCTGGGTCTAAACAAACATTGTATCTATGAATTGAAAAAGACCATAATTATTCATTTCTTCTTTCATGATTTCAACACAATCTGCAGTTGCTGGAAAAGCAATTGCTATGATTATTTCCAGCCAGAGATAAATCTGAGAGATAGGAACCATTATTTCCAAATAGAAAAACAAAGAACAAAGCAAGAACAAAAATTAAATATAGAAACAAAAAATTAACAACTACATGAAAAACATCACAATAAATTTCCTTCTTAAGCACATTCACCATTATGGATACGAAACACATTTGATGCTATTTTTGTCAACAAGGCACTTTGACAGGTTCATTCCATATTTCTATTTTTAATTTTGTTTGTAGATTATGTTTTACGAATGATTACAATGGTTTGAAGGAGATATTCAAAACCTCATTTACATGAGTTTCACTCATTTGTCAGTGCTTTAGTTAGCTATTAGTATTGAGGGGGCTGAGAGTGGTTTGCCATCAGTACTCATATATTTTTCCTATTTTTGTCCCTCAGGAAAATGTCAGATTAATTTAAATGGACTGTTTTTTGCCTAAAACCCTTTTGGCCATTAAAGGATTTGAGCACACGTTCATTGGAGAGATGGAAAGATGATGTATGACTCAATCTTCAGGCCATGGATTAGGAACATAAAGTTGTAGTAGCATAAACGATAATACAATCTAAATTTAGGACCTAAAGAGCCGATTTCTCCAACATCCACTCATTTAATCTGCAATTACAGTTTGTATTAAAGGTAAAGACCAGTTATGGTCATGCGATTGCATTGTGAAAGAAACGTTGTGGAATCGATCAGAAAAGGTTGATCATCTAGCATCTAGCATCTGCAAG
>BEXV01000675.1:145213-159774 GCA_003118195.1 Hemicentrotus pulcherrimus
CCCCCCCCCACCACCTTGCTCACTGCCCAGTTACTTGAATGCCAAGTCCAAAGATGTACAATGTAACTGTCATCCAAGATATAGAGAACATAGGTGAGCACAACATTGTCAGGGAGAATGTTCCATATTGAAATATCCTAATTATTCTGTAATTTCCAGAGGCTCTTCACAGGGCAATTAGTTTTGAAAATGTGGAATACTGGTACTGCTTTTCCTAATCTCAGCATAATAATACAATATCACAAGAAGAACAGGCTACGGAGTAGATTCATGACCTGCTAGTCCTGAAGTCCTCATTGTTTCTTAGCTCATTAGAAGTAAAAATGCCCCAGATTCCTGGCACGCAGACCTCGTTATGACACTAATTTTATTTCCCTCAAGAATTAATGAGCGCGGAGATAGCAAGAGGTGGAGTGCTGAAGTTACCTTGCCCCCTTCCTCATCCTTCCACTTTCCTTTTGGCTTTTGCACAGTAAGGTATAAGAGCATTAATGGCTGCCAGTCGTACGTATATACCTATCTCCGTCACAGACAGATAATGTCTGTTTGCTACAATGTAGGTCTCGTGACAAGGAGACACAGATGTAGTCCTACAATGTACCCTTGTCGCAATCATTCATGTTTCGTAATATATAAGCCCTGCATCCTTTCTTTAACTTGTCTTTTGAGCGCCAGAAGGGCATTATCTTTATGTATAAGCGTGTGATAAGGCTTTATGCCCTTCTATCTCTAAATGCATGGTATGAATATGAAAAGCTTGATGGAGAGACAAGAATGCCTGCTGTCTTCACAATGCCGGATGAGCACCAAAAGGGCAATAACTCTATTTTAGCACATGTCCTACAATGCGACTTCAACACCCTTCTGGTTGAGTTCTAGCTATCTAGGGATGACACGAACATGAAAAGCTTGGCTGAGAGACAAGAATGCAGACATATATAAACAGATTCCTATCATCCATACTTCAGGAAACCCCAGGAAATTCATCTCATCCCTATTCTCTCCTACTGTTGTTGCATGAATGTTGAATCAATGTTGTACCACAAGTATTTCCAATTTCTTTCATCTACAAAGATAAATATTTTTACAATCTGTGTAAAATATTTTTTTAACAGAGCATGATCATAAAACCAATCCAACACAGACTATTTCTGTTTTGTTTTTATATCAGTGTACTGAGAAAAAGAATTGGTTGAATTATATTGAAACTTGAATTGATATTTGACAATGTTGTCCATGAATTGTGACAATTATTATTAATTATTCACTGTTTTCTACAAATTTACTAATTTTTGCCGTCTCTCAAGTACCTTTGCCTTTGGGTCACACCTCAAAATATATTAAGGAGAGTATATTTACTATAGTACAGGTCCTCTAAACAGAAAAAAACCATCCTGAGTCATTTTATGTGTTGGAGCAAATAGGAAAGTTGTCCACCACTACATCACCGAGACAAAACCAATCCAGCCAATTTGACGAGACCCATGCCTATTAGTGATTGCAACTTTCAAAAATGTATAACTCTCTCCTTTTTGTTTGTTTGATTTCATCCTTATTTCATTCAAACTTTCACCAGTATGCTATACTGATATGTCTGGCTTTTCTAGAGAAGTTTACTATCAAGGTAGGATTTCCCCTTTAAGTTACAAAGCTTCCCCTGCCTTATCATTTTGAAAAGTGCATCCACACATCACTGAGCATTTATCAATGTGAACATGGTCTATATATTGCTTGAGGTCGGATGGGGAAACACGAGCCAGCCTGGAGCCAATGAACTTAAAAAGAGGAGAAATCATGATTTACAGCGATGAGAGTCTGCCATCCCCCCCTGGGCAATGTTCATGCACATATAAGGAGCTTGAACTGATGGTATACACTGGAGGCTGAAAACGGTTCAGATGAAGTTCTAAAGGGAGATAGGAGAGGGATGTAGAAAGAGAGAGAGAGAGAGAGAGAGAGAGAGAAAGAGAGAGAGAAAGAGAGAGAGAGAGAGAGAAAGAGAGAAAGAGAGAGAGAGAGAGAGAGAGAGAAGGGAGGAGAAAGAGAGAAGGGAGGAGAAAGAGAGACAGAGACGAGAGACAGAGACGGACATACGGAGAAAGAGAGGATAAATTGAGAGAACGGACTACAAAGAGGGGGAGATGGAGACACACACCCAGAGGGAGAAATGGAGACATGGGAAAAGAGAGAGGAGGAGAGCGAGGGAGAGAAAGAGTAAATGAAAGATATGCGTGAGCAGCTGACATTAGTTAGAAATAATGTATTTTTAACTGTTAACCAAGAAAACTCTATGGTACGGGAAAAATACTTTTAAAGCAGTTGCTCATCAGGCACTTGGAGAAGAGGAACTCAATCAATACAACTAGATATTAAAACAAAACAAAGTATCCCAATGATCACTATTGATTCATAAATATCTCAATTTACTACAAGGTTACCAGCATTATTACCAGCATACCATTACAGCTAAATGGTCTTTTATACCGTCGTCGACTGAAAATGAAGTTCATCCCCACAGTAAGGTAGGTCAAACCAAATCACATTGATGCAGGGTCTTTATCACGCCAGGAGCGAGCCATTCCAACCAACAACACGGTCCATTTATGTGTACTGCCCTCGGCTGATCAATAACTGGCTTTACTCTGCGTACACTAGCTTTATTGATCAGCCATTTCTGTGCCACGCAAAGTTATTAACCCGGCTCCTCCTGGGGATAACAGAAGATGAGGGGAGGAGGAGAGGAAGATGAAGGGAAGATGCCAGCTTTAAAAGAGGAGGAGGAGGAAGAGGTCTTAGAGGTCACATCTTATATTCTGTGCTAAGAGCTAAGAGAATGTTGACCGACATACATTTATTGTCCCAAATTAATGCCCCTTAGGGTCTAAGGACATATGCTGTTGGTTAAAAAAAAAAAAATTTAAGCAGATACTTGTACCTGTACACTAGATTTATTGATCAGCCATTTCTGTGCCAAAAAAAGATATCAAACCACCAATGCTCCTTTAAAGAATACCATCAACCTGGCCTTTACTGTAAATGTCTTATCATCTTAATAGATGGAAACGATTCACTTGGAGCATCTTCCAGTAATTCAAGACCCTTACAGAGGTGGATCTACACTACCACAGCCGTGCCTCGCATAATAGCTCACTCGTGCCTCCATGTTCTGGAGGCAGGAGAAGTAGAGGTCTTGCCTTGTTATTTCTCTCATTATCATCACCAGCCAACATATAATTTTCACCCGTTATTAGATTTTGAAGCAAGGAACAGGCAGGCCTTTCCTATGGCGGTCTCTCCTTTAAACCATCTTAGTACATTCACACCTCCGAACAGAACACAGTGTGGTACATGGATGCATTCACACGCCTAATAGGAGCCTGTGTATAATACACATCTCCAAACAAAACGCAGTATGGTACATAGTAGCGTTCACACACACCCCACATGAGCCCATGTATTACACTCCTCTGAAATGAATGCAGTGGGGTATGTAGGTGCATTTAAACCAAATTTAATCCAAATTTCAGAAGGAAAGTGGGTCGACATACTTATTACTTTCAAATCTAGGTTCCTGTATATCTTTGCTAATTACAGTGTAAAAGTATTCTTAAATTCAAACAAAGCTTCAAATACTGAGGGAAAAGAAAAAAATATATATTATGACTCAATTTCCAGACAACAACATAGACTGTTTCAGTAAAAATCCATAAATAATTTCAAACAATTAGGTTGGTTTGAAGTTTGCAGGGAATTGAATTCAATGATTAGATACAATGAGACAAATTTTATTTATTCTAAGTTGCTGATTGGTAAAACGAACACTACTACAGAACAATAAGAATGCACCTTTTAACAAGAAAAGGTGTCAATTTTTTGTATCCCAAGGTGAATCTAAATATCTAAGCAAAGATATAGATTGAAGGGGGGTTTCTTTATTTCTTTCATTGTAATTCTCTGTAGGCTGATAAAGTCAGAGAGAAAGCAGGTGTTATATTGGGTTGTCTTGAGGGAGTGAGGGAGCATTCAGACCAACTGCTGCCATGCCCCGGGTGGTATCTTGTCACCTATTGGCCCTGTTCACACCGATAAAAACAACACGCTTAGACGCAGGTGAGGTAATAATAATTTACAGGGCAACTTGTTCTCCATGCATTGCCAAGTAACGGTATAGTGGAGTTTTGAACATGATCTGGCATCACTTGTAAACCTGATGTTTTCAATTTCATTGGTGATATCTTCCGCAAATTTAGCTTTCAAGTTTCAACACGTTGGATTTTATCTCCCAATATAATTTCATATTATCATTTGTACTTACTAGTTTAGAGCCTTTCATTGAATCAAATTGCAATTAACATTTGGTCTGATCCAACCTCTAGTATAGGACTGTCAACTTAATGTGATTATCAGACATTCCCAAAACCTTAGATGTCATTGGCAGCTTACATTGGAAAACATAGGTTGACTTAGTTACGTCCACAACCATCCTTATTGAACTGAAATATCACACCAACAAATATAAACTTTATGATGGATACAATAAAGAATAAAAACAGTATCATCATATTTACTATATCATATCATAAAACAATTCCAAAGTCTATTGTTAATCCTATGCTAAATGATTAAGGCAGGTATTAAATGCTTGCTAATGTTTCTGATCTCTCATTTTATTTTTATGCAAAAAAAGCATTGTGCAATGTGCACCATTCTAAATATATTTTATTTCAATAATAAAAAAATAGGATAAAACCTTTTCATTCACTAGCTATAGAACAATCCACCATTATGCAACTCTGCTATAAGTATTTCTTGAATACAATTAATTTCTGTTCAGATGCTATTACCAGAAAAAAAGGGATTTAAAAAAAAAAAAATTATTTTCTATACACGTAACTCTTTACGCTATTATGCTTCATAGCGTTAAATGACAATCAACTTGGTATGGGGCATACAATACTGTACAGTCGTATGTTTTATTCTGAGTTATAATATTATAATCTGTGAGAATTTATGGTATCATCCCTCAGCTTCAATCACATTAGTTCTACTTCACTGAGATCAGAAAAATAATAGATAGCTGATAGTCTGCTATATCAGACCTGTTTGCAATATTGCACAACTATACTATCCCATTTGCCTACACCTTATGCTACGGTCACAAACCTTCGTACGAACGATAATTTCATACAAATCTCTGTTTTTCCATTGTCTTCCCAAATTTCCATTGTCTGAAAATCGTTTGTACAGCGTTCGTAGCAGTTCGTAATGACATTTGTGACCAAGGCTTTACATCCAGTGCTGTCTGCATCTGGATTCTAGCTCCATATCTATTAAAAAAATGTCTCTGAATTGGGATGGCTGAATATTGTGAGTTTTACAGATTAAACAAACAAAGACTTGGATACAATATACAAATTATGTTCAATTACAATGAATTCACATGAAAACTATTTTAGATCAAAGCTACATAAGTATTTTCTAGAAATGTTATAATGTAATATTTCAAGAACTGAATATTGAATTGCATTTACAATATAATAATTTTGGTATTCAAACTTGCAACGACTCTAACAAATGTATGCTTTGCAGCTAATATATTAAAAACATAACATACAGATATAAAATCAGACATAGAGAGACCTATATTTGTCTACATTACCCAATTTCATTTTAATGAATGATAACCATAAGATATGATACCAACAAATCATACTTTGTGTCGTTCGTATTCAACAGAAAAGGGAAAGGGGGAAGGGTGCTCTCGACCCATCAGAGCAGTCAGTCAATACGGAATACTGGACTACTATTTACTCACATATCAAACTATGCATCAATCGTTGTTTACATCTCAACAATGAGGGCAGCATTAAACAAATCAAGACAGCTCCTTCCTCTCTGTCAAACCGTCATACCAATCACACATCACCAGAGATAGGAATTTGTTTTTTCACAACCATCTTGTTGATGTTGTCATCTAATTTTTTCTACCTCCATTCTCAATCTTTTTTTTTTTTCTTTTTCTTCTTCTTTTTTGTTGTCATTCCAAGCTTGTCTGATTCTTTTCATCCATATACTTGCAGATCAGCAATGTTGATGAACTAACTATAAGCTGACATTCTTCCATTTGTTTGAAAATCAAGGCCAATATGATTATGGAGTGTACAAAATAATTGTGTCATGTATAACCAAAATTTACTCAGTGATTTTATCGCAGTGGGTATTAACATTCATGATCAATAACAAATATCAAATCATAATTCAATAGTTGATTAATGAAATTGGGCTTATTGAATTTCCTAATGTAATTTCAAGTATAAAGAGATGAGCTAGACATCTGCTCAACTGGCATTTCCTGTATATTTCATTTGTCTCTTTTGAAGAAATGGCACTAAAGTGGGCCACAATGTCCAGCATCCTTGCAGGCATTGTGTCATAATCTCTCTACTTCCAGGTGCCACTTTGAGCACTTAGATCACAATGCAACCAGCAACTCATGGAGCTACTTCACAAGAGACTTATACAGTGTACAATGAATAGGAGATTATCCCTGCTTAATCTTTACTTAATCCCATCAATGAGGGGATCATTCATGGACCAGGGGCTTTCAATACAGGATATGTAAATACAGTCGCTATTTGTTTCCTTTTAACGTGCCATACAAGTTGGTATGTTTTCATTTTGATGGAATAAATGTGGAATAAATATTGATAAATGTTTCCAAAAGCCCCTTGAATTTACTCCATTGCTTTCTTTTAGTTTACAATAAATCGTCGCTGTTTTCACGAAGTGACGGTAGTGAAAAAAAAATGCATTCACTTTGCGTTACGATTTTCCTGACTACCGTCACTTCGTGAAAACAAGGACGAAATGATTAAATCTGCTTCAATTAAAAAAAAAAAAATTCTCACAATCTGTGCATAATGGACTATACTGTGTATCCCTAGACACACTGCATGAACTTTTTACTCTATACATTTTGTTGTTGTTCTTCCTTCATATCCTTCTCATGACTTTATCTGGTCATTCAATTATACTGTCAACAAGAACACCCATCAATAACCAATCATTACAAACAAAATAAATTGGAGCAAATTTTCACAAATCATGTTGAGAGCAAGAAGGGACTTAATTCAGAGTTAAAGATAGGAGTTAGTGCCTTTTTGTCTCTGAGCAGATGACATACAATGGTGACCTATGACCTATGTAATATATCCCAAACACAGTAACTGTAAAATCACTTCTCCTAATCAACTCTATACATTGTAAGCTGTGAAAGTGACGAAGGGTACGAAGACAACTCGATCTATTGCATCCAGCGTTTGGGCCCAAGCTCTTTGTTTTCACCCAAGCTTCAGAACAACCCATCTAAGATGATGAAACAATTTGATTACTGGCATCACTGCACTCTGTTCACTCCGTGACTTTGACCCTCTCCACACAAGAATATACAGGTGGAGATTCCAAGGCATACACCGGAAAGGAAGGGGGGGGGGGGGGGGGAATGAGGGGAATGAGGGGACAGCAAGTGAGATGGAAGGAAGAGAGATGGACATCCTAATTAAATGCAAGAAAATATAACATATAACTGCAATAAAGATGTCGCCAAACTACATGTACCGTTACTACACTTTCTCATAAAGAGCCCAAGATCCCAAATTAGGATAATATCTAAAGCAGACATTTATGCTAATAGAAGCTAATTGCCAATTTGCTGATAATGAAAATAGCTCCCTCTTATGTTTAAAGGCACATGACACCCCCCCCCCTCCCACGTCTCTGCGTCAGTGGCTCAGAGATGACTCACATGCATTTGTCACAGCTACACAACAGAAGACAGGGGGCAGGTTCGTTCTTATGTAGAATTTATCTCTGGCGCTTGAGGTTAGCTAATAGACCAAGCATGAATATCATTGCCTACGACTACACCAGATGAACTGGATACCTGATTCTGTTTTTTTCCACCATTGATTAAAACAATGAAGGTCATCTATTCATTCCATAAAGATGCTCTCATGTTACATCAAGACTACACCAGGAAATATGTTTGAATCGAAAAGGAAATAACCACTCAAGATATTGATTCCATCATTTTCATGATAAACAAAATAAACATCAGTACCATTCAACGATTTGTAACTGTATATACAAATCATTTTCAAATCACATCAACCTACAGCAGTGAAAGACTTGGCCTCATGTCGTAAAATGCGTTTATCAATAACCAATGCTAAAATTCTATGACAGTTTTGCTCTCAGCCAATCAAATGCCATGATTTCAGTAGCTTTTAACAGTTATTAATATTGTAACTTGTTATTGATAACAGGTTTTAGGAAACAGAACCCTGGTATCACTATTACCTTAATACAACAAGTAGGCCTATAAATTGATAATTTCAGTCAACTAATTACAAAATAATCTCAACATGTCTTGGCAGCTTCTTTTAATGCACTTTCCCTGGAAGAATGAATCAAGAACCAAGAATGAAGAATGAAAGAATGAACAAATGAACCCCTGATTTTACCCCTCGATCCACAGGTCTTGCCATCCATGTAATATAAAGACTACACAGTATGTTCCTGCAGGAAGGCAAGGTTGACCAGCCTGACATACAAATGTCACAAAAGTTCAAGAGATCTCGAGCAAACATGCAGAAGATGGCGACCAACCATTCTGCTCAACTATTGGACGAGGGAAGATTAAGTGATGATCTCTACATTAGGATAGAGATGCAGACCCTTCATTCAAAGTCTATCTCAAACATTATTTCTAAATTAAGATTTTATTAAAAATAGAACCTCAAAATATCAGGGCAGCGTTTCACGCAACTGTCATAAGAAGGAATCCTATTTAAAAGCACGTATCAAATTAACATGAGTTTCAATAGAATATTGGTATTTTGTACCTATGATGGTTTTGAGAAACCAAGCCCTGCTTTTAATCTCATAAGCTCCTCTATCACACTAAGTGGCAGTATTTTAACTTAAAAAATTAGAAAAAATAACCAATAAATGACTCTACCTTAAAGGGAAAGTCCACCCTGAACTTAAGTTGTTTTTAATAAAAGCAGAACAGTGAGAGAAACATATCAGTGAAGGTTTGACGAAAATCCGACAAAGGAGTTACAAAAGTTATGAATTTTTAAAGTTTTAATTTTGTGACGTCACATGAGAGCTGCTCTCCTATACGTTGTGTACTGTAAATTCCATAAATTGCCATTTTCTCAGAAAAATAATTATTATTTTACCTGTGCATTCGATATATTATCAGACACATGCTTTTATACACGTCCCTTTCATATAGATCAATGGATCTATGAAATAGATCATTTTCATCAAGATGATAGCCATGATATCCTTTCCATTTTCATATTTCAGTTTGTGCTCTATTTCAGGTTTCAACATTTCACTCACAAACCCTTCCACACCACTTTGTAAGAAATGTGTATGAAAGGGAATTTTTCATACAATCTCAATACAAATGAGATGAATATTTCAAAAGAAATGGAGTCTTCAAACGGAGTCTAATCATTGACTTGTATTTTATCCTTTCAGGCAAATAAGCTTATTTCCAGACATGGAGACAGGCTGATTTGTGAAGTGCTATGATGTCTTTCCAGTTAGATGAACTGCTCTCTCTCTCTAAGGCCTAAGTAAGTAATGGGTTTGGCAGAGGCCTACATCATAAAAGGGACGTTATATATTATAAGGTGGGAGGAAAGGAAGAAGATCACAGACATTCTGCGTGTGAAGTTACAAGTTGATTATTGTTGCAAAAGCTTTTCTGACAAAAACAAAGAAACAAGCACAAAGCAACAATAAACACCCCCCTCCCACAAAAAACCAATAACAAATAGAACAAATTAAGAAGAAAAAGTCTGTTGAGAGCCATAAGGGCATTAACTAAGTAAAATAAGGATGTAATGCCTTCCTAGCTCCTAGCAAGCCACATATGCCAAGAGTAACAGCAAAACTAAGAGAAGAATTTCTTTGTACAGTTTGGAACAGCAGTGATAAAATTAGCATCGGAAGCTGTTCAAAGTTTCTGACTCTAGAGAAGAATATTACTATTCCTAAAAAGAAAAGAACAAATAGGGGGATTTGAAACTGCATTAGCAAAACAAGATAGGCTTATGAGTATCAGGTTTATTGAGAAAAATGGGAAATCTCTGTAATATTAAATACATATGCAGGTAACATGACATGACATGACGTAGATGCAGGGCTTATGTCATCTACTTACAAACAGAATGATATTTATAACGTCTTTTATCATCAGTTTCGAGACACTCTTTCCAGAAAAGTGGAATGTGACATTCAAAAGCTTGCCATATTCACTTTGGATTGCGTCAGAGTTCCCTTTCAACAAAATCTTTTCTAAGATACCCTCTGGCAAATTGTGTATACAAGTTACCAAGCATTATCATAGCTGTGGAAAGGCGCATGTTATTTGTTCTCCATATTTTTCGCTTCAAATACAAAAGAAAAAGAAAGATAAATGCCAAGAGCCACAGTATTGAGCCTGTAAGCCTCGTATGTTTATGAAATCCCCACAAAATATTGCTGCGCATCAATCAGTGCAAATTGAAGGAAGAGGATTCCGTCTCCAGCGGTATAACAAAAAAAGTGCATTAGCTGAGAAAAGAGGATTGTCTGGAGTAGAGAGGGAGGGAGAAAGAGAGAGAGGGAGAAAGAAAGAGAGAGAGAGAGAGAGAAGGAGAGAGGGAGAGAGAGAGAAAGCATAGTGGTATCTCATCAGTCTAATGCACTGCTTATCTTGTTTTCATTCTCTTTCTCTTGCTATCGATCCACCTCTCATCAAGACCAATTTCCCTTTGCTATTCTATGCTATTCTCTCACATCTATACTAAGTACCACGGTTTTCGTGATGAAAAATTGAAGAAAAAAAACACTACAATAAGCACAATATAGAGAAAGAAGGTGTATCAAGGAGGTATCTTCTTGGTTGTATAAACAGTAGAAACGTGAGGGCTCCAAATTCATTGGTTCTAAATGATCATGCTAATAAATTATGGCAGTTTTTCATGAAAATTACACATTTGCCCAAATATTGAGAAAAAAATGTTAACTAGGACCTTATAATAAAAAAAAAGTTCAGGCCAGATATAGTTAAAAATGATTCAGAGATATTCAGCACAAATTTTGCAACATTTTATCTTCTTCAGTCTTCTTTTTTTATTCCAACTTATACTTTGTTGTTTCCCTGAAAGTCAATTCTTCCTCTCATTTTCCACTTTGTCCTAATCATGAAATATAGTTTGCCGCATTTCCCACCATAAAATTAAATTAGTCAAAAAACGACTTTCACATGTGCCACATATTCCAGCCTCACAGCAATACACATGCTATCACCATTAATTATCTCCCGCCATGTTTCTTGTGTATCTTCTCTTTCCATATATTCCATCCATACTTTTCAATCTGTAATTTTCCTAAAAATGAGAAAAACACACTTTTCCTCTCCATCCCACAAGAGCTTCCAAACCCAATGCATCCAGCCTCTACTGCATGCCAACTCGCCCACGTTTTCTTAGTAATCTATAAACGCCATTGCGTATTTCATGGTAAGCACATTATTCTACTAGTATACCACAGCACACTTAACCCCCTTTCAGACTACCAAAACACGCTGTACACGATGACTTATTTACATTTTTAGTCTGAACATTGTATAGCAAAATGCATGTTAGGAGCAAATGGAAACACAAAGAAACAGGGTAATGTGTTCATCTAAACATTCTTTCGTACAAAAACTGTATAACTGGGCAGGGCTTAAAGACAGCCCGCACTGATGATTGGACAGCTGTCATGTCAAGCGACATTTTTAAAAACTAGTTTCTTTGTAAGAACTTCATGTAAATTTTCTCTGGTCTGAATAAGGCCATTAGTGACTCATGCATTGGCACTGCCATCAAAGCTGAAAGCCAAGCTTGACTAAGAGATGATTTATGCTGAAATGAACGCATCAAGATACCTTCTTCACTACAGTGTAAAGTGTGAAGGTTTAACCCTTAGACTGCTACATTGCAATATGCATTTGTTATATTACCTGTTCGAAGCCAGAGGGGCGCTGACTCTGTGTCAAAGTATATGAGATAAAGCCCTTCTGGCTCTCAGCAGATAATCTGTCAAGAGCCAGAAGGGCGCTTCCTCTTTGTCAATATATAATAATAATATATAATTCATATAGCGCTCTCACACAATACACAACATTTATATGAGATAAAGCCATCTTCTTGCTCTAAGCAGAAGTTCTGTTCAAAGCACGCAAAACCGAGTGGTCTGTTTAGAGCCATAAGGGCGGGAAGTCCCTGCCCTTCAGATGGTAATTATGCAGTTAAAGCCCTTCTGGATCCACACAGACGGTTGTAATATATCACTTCAAATTTATCTGGGTGTGCACTCGTCCAAATTTAAGACCCTCGCCTAGTACGTGATGTTTTCTTGAAATTTGCTACACTTCGTGAGTGCCTCTTTTCCCCAGTGAACAAAGAGAAAAACAATATCAGAGTTTGTCCTAAAAACAGCAACGAGTTGTTGTTTGAGGTAGAGTCTTAGGAAAGTATCTTTGGAGTAATGGTGAAGGCACTTGAGTAAACAAGTGAAAACAGACGAAGTGAATTCTAAATGTGATTGTGAGGTAACTAAGCAACTTGATTGTAACAGTTGATGAATCCATCCTGTTCTTGTCTGTATTGTTTTCAAAGTAAACGTTGCTTTGTCTTTCTAGAATCATTTACTAATCAAAAACTTACTAGCAAAGCTAACCTAAAAGGGAAAGTGTCAATTAATTGTTCAAGTTTTGTCAACCAAATCACCAATGTTTAACTTCTCAATCGTTTCATTTCCTGTAGATACACTCTCTCTCTCTCTCTCTCTCTCTCTCTCTCTCTCTCTCACTTTCTCTCTCTCTCTCTCTCTCTTTCTCTCTCTCTCTACCACTCCTCAAGTAAACAAAAAAATATTATCCAAAAGAAGACTATCCTTGCAAAATATACATGTGCCTGCATTCACCAGATATATTCCATCAAAGAACCTTTCATTTTTTGTAAAATTCTTATCTCTTTCCCTTAGGACACATTTGTGCATCAGTTTAAAGAAATGAATTGATAACAATCCATTAGATAATTTGATATTTCACTTTCTTACCTGTAAGGTTGAATGGGATTCCAATGAGTCACAAGTGAAACAACCAAGAAGATGACAGACCATGCAAGGTGCATACGGGAGAAAGATGGATGGGAATATAAGAAAAGGGAAGGAGAGAAACAAAAACAAAATATTCATTGATTGACGTAGATTATATGTACAGGATCATTGTAATAATGTAATTGTTTGTACATCATCAAACATGTTCACTGAAGTGAGATTAAATAATACATTGGCAAATAACTTAAAATGTAAATCTATTTAATATTCCTAAATTTTAAGTATTTTTAGAGCAAAACGTGCATGACACATGTTTACCTTATTTCCATGAATACATGAACATGGTCAATTTCCAAAATAATTTGGATTATTAATATTTTGGAAAGTGATCTGCCAAATTGTAATATTCTTGGAGGAGTAAAAACTTATATTTATAGTACATAGTATGTACACATGTACAGTAATATTGGGCTGTATACCAGTATGTCAGTGGATCTTTGGAAATGCTGGTCATTTTCACACACAGGATTAGTACAGGAAATCTATTGTTGGGTAATTTGTTGTTGTAAAGCTATCATTGCTCATTGTAAGATTAAGGATTAGGGATAATCCTCCATGATGGTTACCTGCCTAACCACTTTTAACAATAAACTAGCCACACTCCTTCAGTCAAGAGCTGGAAGAAAGGTAAGTGTGACAAAGAACAGCTCTTTGCTTACAAGTAATTCATACTCCTTTCTAAAGCGGGGTCTATTGTGTGGTTCAATTGCTCCTCCTTTGTGGGGTGTTTTTATGAAGTGTAATTTACAAGGGGTATCAAGTATGAGCTGAATAGAAGTTAACACCTTGTTGACACAACACAGAGAGCTGTCACATATTAAAGGGCCCTTTGGTCATTTTGTATTATCATGGCACGAGAACCGTCCACCCTCCTGCAATAAAGAGTTCAGGCAAAATTTCACACAGGGATAATGTCATTGTAAAACAATAGGCTGTGCACTATGTACAACTTGCAGGAAAGAAAAAAGACCTGCTATTTCTTATTTGGTACCACCATAAGTCAATATTGTTTTCTGGGAGCCATCAGAAAATGTCTTGGCTAAAAATATTTTGGTTGAATTGACATCGAAAGCTTAGTTTTGATAGCTGGATGGTATATGACTGGTCATGATTTACTAGATGACATCTGGACTATACACACGTTGCAATTTATTGCAGAAGACAAAATATATATGAATCAAAGAAGAGTCAAAACTTTGATAAGCATATATTATTCTCTAAATGGATATGTTGTCCTGACAATGTTGCCTTTCTCCTGAGCATTCCAAGATTTCATCTACGTTCACGACCAAGCCAAAATATCAAGAAGCTCCATCAATAGATGGATGGGTGGG
>BEXV01000675.1:159788-173002 GCA_003118195.1 Hemicentrotus pulcherrimus
AGAGAGAGAGGGGGGGGGTGAGAGGGGGAAAGAGAGGGGGCGAGAGGGGGTGAGAGGGGGAAGGAGAGGAAAGTTAGAAAGAGAGGGAGAAAGAGAGAGATGGAGAAAGAGAGAGAGATGGAGAAAGAAAGGGAGAGAGAGGGAGAGAAAAGGGAGGGAGGGGTATATGAGCATTAAAGGTCACTGTTTGCAAACGTACACTGTTCTGTAGTCCTGTCAAACACACTCAATTCCCTCTAGTTCACTGACAAATTGAAAACAGACCATGAGGAGTTTTGATCAAACTTTGAGATGATACGAGACACACGTTTCCATGGTAACTTGAGTTCGTCAGATAGTACGAGGTCAAGGCGTCAAGATTATAAAACATCAGAAGATTGCAAGCTTTTACCAGCACTCTTGGATACATGCTCTCTGGTGACATTATTTGCACCAAGTATCATTCCTTCAGAAACAGTGCTGAGAAATGTGATTGGGTTTTGCATTAGGTTTAGGGTTAGGATTATATAACATCCAGTGTTGAAGGTATGAACTAGGTTTGTGTTAGAAATTGATCACTGAACAATTGTGGCCTGTGTGATATAAATGTGCTCTCACTAATATTTCCTCCTAAAATGTAGACCCTCTGTACAAATAAATTTTAAAAATATATATGATAAACATATAAATAAACTAGATGTACTTATGTAATTGAGTGATAACACCTTTGATATGGCATAATAGGTCCAAATCTGACTAAACATATTCATACAACTTGAAAATTGTTGTCAAATCTACATTGCAAAGAAAATACATAAATTCATATGGCATAACAAATGCACAAACAAGACACAGGAGAATAATTTCATAAGACGTAAGCATGATGAACTGCAAGAATATTAAAGAATGCATTAAATAGAATTACTCGGATTCCATCAAAGCCAAGCAGAATCCATCAACCTAACTGCTGAATTTATGAGTCACTTTGCATTCAAACAGCCATTCTGGCAGGCTGTCTTAATGCAATATAAATGAAGGCATGGAGCGCATCTCCTTTTTGTCCGACAAAGCTCATCCTCTCAACGTTACTTGAATTAAAATCCACCGAAGGTAGAATGGGTCCTTGGATAACAGATCGCGCTGCCAATTCTCCTTTGACGTTGCCCGTAATGCAGAAATAAATTGACAAAACGAGAGCCCTTTTCTCAGCCGTGTCGGCTCTTATCTTGTTAACCAATGTGAACGACTTTGTGCATTCATATTGACTGGATGGTGGAGAGATGAGTTAGTTAGGAGGAATGTGAATTTAGTAGTGCATGACTTTTCTTTATATTAAGTAGATTAATGCTTCGTGCATATCATTTTGTTTGCCCTTATCAACAAGGGCAAGACAACATTATTTACAGAACTGCAATCCGGTGTGTGGGATGAATGCACTTTCTGGTGAAAAACCAAGCATTAATTTCTAAGAATTAGCTTTCTGCATTTCAACAAGATAAAGCCGGGCAAACAGGAAATGTAAACTATACATTGATTGTGTTTCATTTTTTTTTCAATAAAAGGATGGATTTAGCCTTAATAACTCAGCAATCCACTTCAATGTCAATCTGATGGTTTCAAACTGCTATTCAAAATGTTATTGTGATTGAAGTAGTCTTGTTCATATTTCATCTAAAGAGACTGCCTAGCAAAATAATTAGCTGCTAATTGTCTGGTTTGCAAACAACATCTGCCCTACTCATCAATTCACTGCTAATGGGAGACAGATGTCTGGAATAAAATTGTATTTTGCAAAGGACTTCTCACAGAAATATTAGATCATACTTAGTTCATGTTAACTTAAAATACAATGAACAGTTTGACATTAAAATTAGCATACAGTGACCTTTCTAATGTTTCTACTTTTGGTCAAGGTCTTCCCTTAATAAACATATCTTTCAAACAGGTTAATCTTCCTCTTACTGATATTCAATAACATAAAACATCCATGGTATCAACACTGACTAATATTAATGGTGGCTAGAAAAAATAACGTGTCATAACATCAACAACAATACAGCAATATTTGTGGACAAGCAGGTATACAGGTTTTCATTATTTGCCTGTTCGGACAAGAGCAATATTATGAGAAACATGTACAAAGAAACATTGTAAAAGAATCAGCATGCAGCAAAATGGGTATACAGTACACACATTGGCTAACATCGTATAAAGAAATGTTTTATAAAAAAATAAGTTTTTAAGAGGTCAGTTGAGATGACAGCTGGCCAGCCATCAGAGCGTTCACAGTAAGTAAGCCCAGATATGGATTTGGAACGCTACAACGTTCAGATGAGAATGGGACCCTGAATCTTTATGTAGTCTGAATGAGGGTAAGGCTCGATACCCTACCCCATTCAATCCTCCTTATCCCTGACCACACCCCCACCCCTTCCTCTCTCTCAACATTCAACCCCCTCCCCCACTCCCCACCTCTACCTATTCTTTCCAGTACCTTTCATTTCTCTTTCCACTTCGCTACTTGTCAATACGCCAATCATTCCGCCGGTCAGGATCACATTAGACTAAACCCTCCACCCAATTAACTTTATTGGATATTACCATCATTTTCCATTCACTTCCATGTGATTACTTTCTTTCGTGTCCTGCCCACATCAGGGCTTTTAAATAAATTAATCTCATCTTTTGAACTCTGCCTTCCAGCCCTGCAGTATGGAAATGATATTCCAGATCATATGCTGAGAGTCAGTAGGGAGTTACGTCAAGTCAACTCAGGCCATTTTAAATACGGCAATGGCTGCCAGCAGAAGAAATGAAGGTAAAGGTATATAGAATAGAAAAGAAATTAAAATCAACAGTACGTGATAATCTCACTGCTTACTTTCAAGCATACTGTACACTTGCTTTCTCAGAAGTTGGGTAAAAAAAGCCACCAAACCCAAACATTCAAAATAAAGTTTGCAGTTTGTAAAATGTCATAATGTCATTTTTTTTTCTTTCAAGACAATTAGAAAACAGCAATCTACGTGATTTTTTTTATCAAATCAGACTTTCCCCTCATCAAATCTGATGTCAGTAATTTTTGATGACCAAATCTACTTCACTAGATCAATCGTACCAGAGATTTATTGAAACATTAATGTGTTCTGACCATTATGATACTACATGTCTCTGTTGGAAGGCAGGAGAGTCATTTTACAGAGAGTTACCACCCTTCCTTCTGACTTCAAACAAATACCGGTAATATTTCAAAAAGAGTCTGAATTGATACTGTATAGGCCTACAGACATTTACTTTCACCTAAAACCACAATGCCATCACCTCTGTTAAAACTATGCATGCTATATTATCTGCAAAGTATTCCACAACAAGAAAACAGATGGTAAATAACTCACATTTTTCAATAATGACGAATAGTAATATGATCATGTACGGCACATATTTTCAAGTGACTTTCGAGGTATATTTCTTCAATGGAGCAGTAATAAAATGAGCATTCCCGAAACCAACATCTTGGATGTGAATGGCATGTAATGAACACCCATAGTTCTGCTCTACAATGTCAACGGCAGGGCATATCGAATCAAAACCATTGTTTACAGTTTTACTACATGGTATGTTCTCATGGTTAAACTGAGAAAAAGATAAATATATTATAAGTTTAAGACTTACATGTATACATGTACATGTATAACAGGACTCCACACTTACTGTTTCCTTTAGGGGTCTGGACTCAAATTCATGGGAATATATGAATCGAACCTGATGTAGAAATTCTGGGATTTTGGGGGTCCACACCTACATTTTGCAATTTTTTAGTGCCAAGCCCTATATGCAAGTATCAGTACAATAAGAAAACATCCCAATTCTTTGTTCACAACTAGAGTCATGAGTTTTTGTCATGATGGATAATAATAAGTCCAAAAATAAACCAATCATTCCATATCCCAAACCCCTCCCCTTACAAATACACATGTAACCCACCCTCATTCTTCTCTGCTATCTCACCAAGATAGAGAAATAGTTTGGCTTCGCTTTGACGAGGTTGGGGTCGGGTTGAGCCTGCCCCGCTGTGCCAGGTATTCCAACTATGTGAAATTGACATGCCTCCTCTAGGATTCAAAGGGATTGGGACCGAAATTGACGACACAGAAATGTGGTTTCAATCCGGTCTGATGCGTATATATGTATGCCAGGGACTGTTATGTTTCTTAACCCAAGTATAATACAGTACACGAGGTGGTAGGGCTTTGCTGTGATCTATTCCATGTAATTATACTTGGCATATTCTCGCATAAATTGGGTGTCATAAGAACAGTATGAGGGAAACTGAATACAGAAAGAGAGAAAGAGAGANCTTCTCTGCTATCTCACCAAGATAGAGAAATAGTTTGGCTTCGCTTTGACGAGGTTGGGGTCGGGTTGAGCCTGCCCCGCTGTGCCAGGTATTCCAACTATGTGAAATTGACATGCCTCCTCTAGGATTCAAAGGGATTGGGACCGAAATTGACGACACAGAAATGTGGTTTCAATCCGGTCTGATGCGTATATATGTATGCCAGGGACTGTTATGTTTCTTAACCCAAGTATAATACAGTACACGAGGTGGTAGGGCTTTGCTGTGATCTATTCCATGTAATTATACTTGGCATATTCTCGCATAAATTGGGTGTCATAAGAACAGTATGAGGGAAACTGAATACAGAAAGAGAGAAAGAGAGACAGACAGACAGACAGACAGAGAGGGAGGGGGGGTAGTCTGTATACTATGTATCGCATCCTGTATTTGCTCTGTTTAAAGCAAGCATAATACTAGTGTAAGTAGGCCTACACATAAGCGAACGGCTTGATTAGATAATATGGCATAGTAAACCACTGAATAAAGCTGCCATTTTTTACCCTCAAGTGTAAATGAATATCAATGAGCGCAACAAAAGGACTTTCACATATTCACCAAGCTCTGTATTTTAAGAAACAGAAATGTGGAGCATACATGTAGTACACTTCACGTCATTATGAAGGGGGAAAAAAAACGCTGCAGTTTTGCCACATCATATCAAAATGAGCCTTGAAGCTGGCAATCTTTGACATTTGGTTGACCTAGCGGTGAACATGTACATGTATGTATGTAGGAGTGGTTTTTGTCCTAGCTCTATTGTGTCTACTTGTGAAAACTTAGCTTTCTGGCGCTCAACAATTGCAATATAATGATCCTTACGTACAGAGTACACTGTCTACTGAAAGCCAAAAAGGCGTTAAGTTAAGTACATGTAAATCAACAAAGAGTTGTTTTACTGCCCTTCTGGCTCTCAACAGACGTTTAAACGTTTCACCCAGCATGCCAAGATTACCCATATGACTTGGACTTCAGATGGCATTGAAGATCATAATTTGATAGCGACACCTTACGTCCTTGTATGTTTTCAAAAGTCTACTATGAAAAAAGACAATGCCATTATTAAAGCCAAACCAGATGAAAAACACTTGTGCTAAGTATTATGACTGACTGCCCTCGCTTGCCTCGGAGCTTACATCCTGGGGCATTTCCTTCCTCTTGTCTTGAACAAACAGGGTAGAAAATGCTTTACACCTTAGGCTTAGATATTCAGTTAATCTCCAAATTACACATGTGCAAACTATTTCTGAAGAACCAAACCGTGAAAAGTATTTTACTCATTAGATATGTATTTAGAACTCACAATGACACACGCCAACTATTTCTGTCATCTCAACCTTGTGACACTATTGGCAATAGTAGCCTACATGTACTGTCTGGAAAAATCTTGTAGCAGATATTTTGCCCTAAACTTAATAAACATGTATCTAATAAAATGGCCCACAATCTTCTAAGAAAAATAAGTCATGAATGGCCTTTATTGTGGTGAAGCAAGTTCTGTTTAGGCATTAGCTATCTTTCACAAACACTCCATTACATAATTACACATAGGCCTGTGCTCAGCTGAATAAAACCCTAATCACAGTTGCTAATTGTATCAGAGATATGTAAATGATGAAAGTAAATTGAGTGATGTATAGTATGCAAGCTACTAGATGTTTCCCACTGATATTACATAACCACATTTAACGACCCAAGAACTTCCAAGAAAATTAAGTAAGAAATGTTAAACATAGGGTATGGTAACCAGTCAGTTGTCTTTCCAATACAAACAGAGCATAAGACAAAGCTATTTTAAGGCATAAATTATATGTATTTGCTACAAATTGCGATTGTGGTAGAGTACCATAATTAAATTCTTCTTGTGTATGTGTACATGTACAAGAACATATACACAAGAGTTTTTTGTGGGCGAGAAGTGAAAAAAAAAGGCCCACTGATGCTGAAATCCTCACAAGAGCTACCGGTAATGGATTTTCAACACAAAATATTGATACAAAAGTGTGTATAAGAGGAAATGCAGGCATCACCATGCAAAGGCATATCTAGGATTTTTTTTGTAGGGGATGGGGCTTACATTTTTTAAAATAACCAACAAGCAAGAAATAAACAATATCACTTTTGGAAGGTTGTGAGGTTATATTGTTTGTATGTCTTAATCTTACTACTTGTTTATAATCAAGATGCTTTTTATGCGACCTCTTTTTCTTAAAAAAAAAATGTTTCACAAGTGCACTTTGAGCATTTGCTTTCAAGGGGATTTGTCGCTTTACAAATCTCACATATTATTATCATTAATTTTTAAGGGAATGGGGCGATATCTATTTTGGGGTGACAACCCTACCCCCTACCCTACTCTATCTGTCTTACCATCTTTTTTTAATTACATTGCATGTTGAAGGTTGGAGTTCTATTGAACAGATGGTTGATGAAAATTAATCTTGTTCGCTGGTAAACTAGAATAAATTGAAACTTACTTGACAAAAGGTTAAAGGACGTTCACATACGACGTGAAAAACCGCCACAGAGAATTAAAAACTGTTTTACGTTAAAAAGAACGGCTAGTAAAGGCGAGTTAAAGAGCAATATCTGCATCTAACAAAAGTCCATAAAAAGCATACTCATTTTACTGGTGTGTTATAAGATACTAAAATGTGAAGCACACTAAGGTTATATAACTTTATCTTGCTGCATTTTTTCCGGGGGGGGGGGGGNAAGAAAATGGTAAATAGGTTACATTTAGAATAGTACAGTTTATGTTTTTACAGTTAGCATTTTCACTTGGAAGGACTTTTGAATAATAAAGTTTGAAAAAAATACACGGGGGCTCGGGGCGAAATAGCCCCCGAAATGCCCAAAAGAGCCCCCGAAAACCAGAAAACAGCCCCCATGAATTTACATAGAGTTCAATGCAAAACAAATTTTAGAATTTTATTTTCAGGCAGACAAGCTTGAAAAGTAGCCCCCGATAAATAAATATTAATTTTTTCCCTGGTTTGTGATAACAAAGTTATACCACTTGTAATCTTATGGCCAAACACTGTACAAAGAGCAACTGGTACGATTTCTAACAAAGAAATAACGCCCACACAATCATGAAATATGTTGAAAACAACGAACCAAATACGATTTTGTATTTTCCCCTAATAAAAAAGTAGGAATAAGTAATGTTTTATAATGAGACCATGGGAGACATCAATCAGCAGATAACATTAGAAAACTAAAACCACAAAATTGGCTGATGATTATGATCATTAAAATGGACTAATAATGATAATATCTACTCATCCACAAAGCCGGCATCAGGTGCCACTGACTTCTATCTATAAAATGATATGATTAGGCTAATTGCCTTTTGATATATGAGAGAGCAATAAAAGGGCAAAGGTGAATGAAGAAAATATCAACATCAGAACATAAATATGAAGAACTTTCTTAGGATGGTATAATAGAAGTTAGAACCTGCTCATTTTAGTTCAATTTTTACTTGACATGAAGGCTTGAGCCATGAATTTCTAAATATGAAAAAAAAAATAGTGATTTATATTTATTTGATCACTTGTACATGAACATATATCTAAAAGATGAAGTTGAGTTCTGGTCATGCGATTGCATTGTGAAAGAAACAGTGTGGAATCGACCAAAAAAGGTTGATCATCTAGCAGAATTTGTGTGTATTGCAAGGCTCTGGAATCATCAAAATGATAAGAAATTTGGCCAAGTCTTGGTAAAGTTATAAAAACTGTACACAGAAAGATGTATATGGGACTACACGAACATGTGGCTTAAAAAAAAAACAGAAGGCATTTGAAGAGCCATGCTTTTCAGAGAACATGTCTTATCTGATATTCTTCCACACTTGCATAATAAGAATGATAAAGTTCACAAATTATTTTTCACCTCTTCCCAGAACTAAACCTTCTCTTTAAAGACCAAGCAACATTACAGACTTTAATAGGATCAGCTGAGAGGTTTATGAGGAAAAAACAACAAAATGTATTTCTAAACAATACATGTATAGGTTTTAGAAAGAAAGTTGCTTGCAGACATTCTACATTGTTTGATATGCGTGTAGCTTAGCTAAATAACAATAATCATATCCCATTGTTTTAGAGTGCATATAATATTATGATTTATTCATATTCTCCATTGAAGCCCTATAAACATTGTGTATGACCTTGCTGGTGTCTCTCAGCTGTGATTTATGACAAGGTGAGGAAAATAGACACATCACTTGAAAAAATCTTCCATGATTCTGAAGCATTTAGCTCAAAGTCCTAGAAATAAAAACATATCTTTGCAAAAAAAGTAAGGGTTGGATAGCAAAATTGTGAAAGAGAAATCGTTACTACCAGTACCGGTACATCTTTTAAAATATTACATTGTGATCAAACTTAGGGAGATTGTTTTTACTTCAGAGAATAGGCTATATTTGTGCATAATCTCTTCATATTCATTCATTCCACTCATCACCTCGAGTACTTGTATGCACTCATTATACAAACACTTATAAATACTTGTTTAAAGGGAATGTGCAACTATGAATGGGGGAAAGGGGGAAATACTTGGTATTTCGTATTTCAAATCTAACAATTATAACAAAACATGATCATCTTTAGCAACTAGAAATGAATATAGGTAATTTTTTTGACTGGAGTTTTTGTTTGACATAAGGCTGGAAAATGCATGTCATTTCTGAGAAAAGGAGAGGAAGTGGAACCTATAAACATAGAACTATTGAAGTATACTTCAAATAAATCTGCTTTCCAAATATACTAAGACATTGACATTGGGGTGAGTAAGACTATTCAGCATTTACTAAACTTGTTCTTCAATACACTTGTTTTATGTTTACACTAGGCTATGTCTACAGCTGAGGAGGTGGGGGGGGGGGAGGACTAATGATCTTCACATGATGTTGATTTGTAGCTAAAAGGGCGTTAACTATGTATAACATTATATGAGTTGATGCCCCTATGGCTCCAAAAAGACAATATCAAATATAGTCACATAAACTATGCATAACAGTGAAATCTGTTGATGTGTGGCCTATATTTGTGTTTGTGGCTCAACTACATGCATATAGATCCAATGAGGCAATGTGAAACTAAAATAACTGTCTATATCAGTCTGTCCTATCTTAAAACCACACACGAATCATGTTACTAATGTTCTAAACCAACAGAATATTATTGTATAGCCTTCCAAAGTTGTTCATATTACAATTGAAGAAAAAGTGATAAGATAAGGATTTTTTAAATATTTTGTGCAACTGATTAACATTATGTTGTAACTCTGCAGTTAAAAAGGACAATGGTTTTTTTTTTTATACTACTTGGTGACCCATGAAAAACATACTAGATTTTTACTTAATCTGTGTTTTTGTCTACAAAGAATTTATCAGTTTTGAAATTGCTGAACATAAATATAATTTTTTGTCACTGTTTACCAATCAAAACTTATAATAATGTGGAGCAGTTTGACCGTAACAATTTAGCAGATAAAGAAAAAAGATCCCCAAAAGTAAATATCAATTGGCATCGATCACTATCATACTGACCATTTTAAATCACTTTCTCTACAATGTCAATGGTCTACATTGTTTGTCATGACAATAGACAAAAATAGGTCGACAGCATTGAATGCATTACACTGGTACATTATAGTTTTATGCTGCATAAAGCATATATTCTTCATGGTATATGTAATGGTATATTTTTCTACTCCAATCCTTTGTTATCTCAATGCAACATCTGTGCATGCCTGGCAGGAATATATACAAAGTATGTATGCTCATAAACCATCCACTTACACAGACTCAACGATTGCATGGTGTAAGGATTGCCACATACACACACATAGTGAAAGCACATTGACAATGCATTGTGAGAGCATACACACACAAACCCTCATGGCATATCCAATGCACTGATTTGGTATTGACTGCATGTCTTGTCCGTAGCAAGCCTGTTGGCTGTGCATGTGCGACTATGAATGGTACGAAAATAACAACATCCAACAACTTTCGAATATTATTTACAGTAGTTCTAAACCTATTATGGGTTTGACTTGAGCATACCTGTTTAGCTAGGTCGTTTTTGAGGGCCAGCATCTGTAGGAGAGGGTTCTGCATGGCCATTCCAAGGGGCGATATCATGGCCATTCCGAGGGGGTTGATGAGTTTGTTTTTACCGAGAGAGGCAGCATGAGCACCAGGCAGTTTGAACTCCTTCATAGCTAGCTAGCTTAGCTCTGTCCACTCTCTCTGCACTGCCCGTTACGTGTATGCTCGCAATCTCAGCTCCCTTCCTTCCAAATCAAACTATCCAAAAACAATGACTTGGAGGAGGAATATATATCTCTGAATAAATCTATGACAAAAAGGTTATTTTTCCTCCAAGAGAACAAAGCCAGAGCCGAAGAGATGGGTGATGTATTCTGGTAGTAGCACACACAGATGATGCAGTCTGCCTGGTATGTGAGCCTTTGTGTTGGTATAGATGTGGAGTCTCCCTCCACGCACGGCTGAGGATGATGCAGATGATAAAAAGTGTGTCACAAATTAGATGCAGTGTATTGCCGATTGCAGGGTCATCAACGTGCGTTCACTTTCTGTCTTCCCTCAATCTTCCTCCGTCAAGCCCGATTCTTTGGGAGGCTTGGGTAGGAGAGGGGGGGATCAGAGGCAAAAAGGTTGAGTCGTTTAGTTTGCTGTTCGTCCAGTCAGATGCTAGATATGATGGGGCCAGCTAAACACCGTTATCTCTCTCTCTCTTCCTCTCTCTTCCTACCACTCTCTCTCTCTCTCTGTGCCTGCTGGCTATATCAGTCTCTACATGCATACACGCTAGCCTCTAGTTTAGTGAATGATGTGGGTTGGACTACACACATTAGCAAGGCGAGCGGGTTGAGGGATGCAGTGATAGCTAGTTGCCGGGTGGAAGCAGAGTGTGTGTGTTTGTGTGTGTCTGGTAGGGTAGGGAGAGATTTGCTCACTTTCACATGCAAACAAACTGGGCACACAAATCCTCTACTCCCCTTGTTCTCCGGGCTAATTACGTGTTTTCTCTTTATATTAGGCCCAGTTCAGTCGGGTAAACAGATGATAAAGGCCACAAATTCAGACTCAGATATAAAGGAGTGTCATTAGAGTCATTAAACTGAGATGAATGACAGCTAGGCTCAAAATCCACCGTGGCAAATTCTATCAAATTTTACCAAAAATATATTCCTGGAGATATGAAAAGCATAATCAATTCCAATATAACAGGCCTATAGTCCTCTGAAATTTATTCCAAATTCAATTGCTGCACTCCAATAACATTTATTCTAATCAACTTTGAGCTGAGCAATCCTATATTATAACAAATCGTTGTATACTTCAAAATTCTGATTTCCAGTGAATGTCAAAATCAGACATAGTGGATCATCAACAGACAACTTTGTTTTGATTCGAAGTACAACAAATCTAGTTTAATCCAAAACTAAGCGGTTGCTTCATCCACAATCATTGGCGTAGATTGCAGAGAACTGTACGTCAAATTCAGCCCAGGAAGTGCATGTAGGTCGATCGGCCACGTTTTCCAACACTTAACAACTTCTCTATATTCCAATGCAACTAAGTCCAGTTTAATTACTTAGTTAAAACATGGACATGGGAAGGAAACTGGTAGTATCTAATTGCGCAAGCGACTTCCTGTGAAATAAACAAAAGACGTTCAGCACACTTCTGTCTGAAGTCACCACAAGTAATCCTTCAGCTTATTGGTGATTGGTGATGATTCAATGATTTCAAGGAGGTTTACTCAAAATGTGCATTCAAGTCTGACAATATTTCCAAATATACTGGTGGGTGATGGTGGTGCTTTATTTGATTGTGAGGGTAGTACCATTACCAATGCAGGTTGCAACAGAAGGAATTTATTTGACCATGGATTTGAATGAACAGAGTATGAGGCAATTAAATCTGGTGTTTATTTAGCTGGGCGCTTATTAAAAAAGCTCCTCAGCATTCAAGTGCATGTTGCTGTGCATACATATACTGGCAGTGTAAAATCAGAGCTTTAATTACATCGGCCCATCTGCGCCAGCAACAGTAAAAGAAGTTCTGAAGCAGTCTTTACGCTTGGTATGCCACTAAGCACTAGTAGTGGCTGGAATCTATTCAATCTTTCAATATTCATTCATAATATCCAGTTATGACTCAAGATATGTAGGAAACAAATGAAGATTTCCAAAGGAATTATATCAGTTCTGCCACCTATTCCAAGACTGAATCCAAGACTATCGCAAAACTGGAAGATCTGTGTTGTGAAGAGGGTCTGAAATGTAGACTATAACTCCTATCTTTCAATATAAAATGTTCTCATACTCTCCAATGCCATTAATATTTCCACATAATCCAAATCTCTGACAGGATGAAAATGAACTGAATTAAAATATCTAATCCTGATTGTGAATCTCAGACTCTGTTCTATATTGCCCTCACTACAAATCAATAATGCCAATATAGATTCCTTTGTCCAGTCGCGGAAGAAACTTTGGCACACGCTGAAGGCTTACTGTATACAAATTAGAGTCTTTGATAGCTCTGTTGTGAGGCTTGTATCTTTTATCCTTCAACAAATTAATATGACGAATGTGATTACAGTGGAGGTGGGAATGAGATTGAAAGGGGGTGGGGCTAAGGGAGGTGATGAACCTCTTGTAGTTGCTATAGTAGCATTGTTTGGATAGAGAGATCTGGTGCAGTGTGTTAGAAAGCAGATGGCTCTAGGCCAAACAAAGACATCTCATTATTTGCTAACATAAACCAACCAGTGGGGGGGGGGGGGGGGGG
>BEXV01000675.1:173080-185016 GCA_003118195.1 Hemicentrotus pulcherrimus
CCCCCCCATCCAAAAGATTCAAAAAATAAACTTGATATATTCTATACCAATCTCAATCTTCCTTAATTACAAACTACCCATATTCATGGTCTAATTTCACACATTCCATACCCTTCCATTCCTGTTTTAAGTATATAATTCTTATAAATACTATCAATACAAAAATGTTATCTACATTACCGTTTGTATTAATAGACATATGCTACTACATTGTAGTTTAACAAAAGATTGAATAGTCCAATGATATTTATGGTAAACTGTAAAAACATGCAAACAAGGGCTAAGTTAACACCTCCTCAGCAATAATACATCAATACAAATAACTAATCATCCTGGCCAAGTCAAATGCCATATTTCTACTGATCCCCACAATTTCCCCAATTAGTTATTAACAAAAGGCCTGCAAGGCTACAAAAACAATAATTTTCATCGAGTGATACAGAGATAGTGATCGCCTTTATGAGATGAACCTGCCATTTACCTCTCCCAACTACCAAACCCCCCAATACACGACCAATAAGCAATACACCTTGTCTGCTAGTCTGTGCACACAAACTTAATTTTAACACTTAAAGAAAATAAAACTCCATGAAGCACTGAGCTAAGCCTAACTTTGGAAGATTCTGAATGAGTCAGCGACTGCAATACAGGCCTATAGATTGCACTCCACAGAGCAGTCTCCATAGTCTTTCAATTCAGACACTCTGTTTGGCATAACGATTGACAAGGTTTTGAGCTTGCAGACTACCATTCTCCAGAGGCAGAGCTGTGGCTGAAGGGGGTGGGTGGTGTGGGACAGCTGCTGTATTACCCCCTTTCTTTGTCCAGCAAACAAAGCCCTAACCACGCACTGTTACAAATCTGGCCCAAGGGTTTTCTTCCCTCCCCTCCTTCCAATGGTCTTACAAGCTACTACAGCTTTTCTCAGATACCGGTATTGATTTTTTTTTTAAACGGCTTTTCATCTGAGGTGTCGCGTGGCACGTAGGTCATCTTATGTAAATGTAGGATATATCACTCAGTTACACACACAGTACAGGGCTTGGTCATAGTGTGTTTCTCTATGCATGCATGCATTAGTGTGATTATTATATTAAGCAATTTTTAATTTACTACCGAGAATGTATTTAGGGTATATTTTGAAAATGACGTCTAGGAATCCATACCAAATAGGCATGAACAGAAATCATTACTTACTATATCAATAATGAAGAATGGAAAAAAAAAGAAAAAGAAAGAAGTTTGATATGAATGAATCATTTATCAATTCTATTTTTCTAAATAACTACAAATTACAAGCATGATCAATCTAAATACCGGTAGAAGTTAAATATTTTAGATTTTAAATTTTGCCATTCATAAGTAACCATGACTATCAACATTGATATCATCATCCTTTTATCATTATTCCCCTCTCCTCCTCATCCGCATCATCATCATCATCATCATCATCATCATCATCATCATCATCATCATCATCATCATCATCATCATCACAAAACATCACAATCGCTAATTCACTGCTATCAAATATAAAATGAAGAACCCTTCCTAAATATTCAAATTACATTTGATTGAATGTTCTGTAAAACAAGAGAAAGATGATAAGGAATATTTTCCTCTGTATATTTTCCATAGGAATGTGGTGTATTGGATGACTGGGACATTGACCTCTAGTCAAGAGGTCAAGGGAGAGGATGGCACCATATTTGGGTAAAGAGGACATCATTGGTAGAGGGGTATCAGAATACCCTGGAAGACTGGAGAGGGGTGCTGCATAGTATAGGCATGGGGATAGGGAATTGGGGGATGTGGTAGCAAAGGGGTAATGGTAGAGGGGTAGGGGCGTGGCGAGGTTATGAATTTCAAGTAAAGCCTAAAGGAGGCAGGAGATAGAATAATAATGTCAAGGGGTAACAAATATAATGGATTTTAGATGTGAACATATATATATATATATATATACCACATATTGTATACAGCCACAATAACATTTGGAGAATGAGAGGATGAGAGAGAGAAAGGGGGAGATGGAGGGGGAGAGGGAGAGATGGAGGGGGAGAGGGGGAGATGGAGGGGGAGAGAGGGAGAGAGGGAGAGAGAGAGAGAAAACGCTACAGCTACACAATAAGAATGGGCAAAGTACCAATTCAGGGGAGGGGGGATACCACCAAAAGAATTCTTGTACTTTTTCTCTCACCCATCCATTGATAAAAACCTACTTTCTGCATAGCTTCAAACAGAGCCACGTGCCAAAGTGCACCGGGTCCTTTGTAAAGATCGGAGGGAGCATTCATGCATCGTTATCCATTGTTATCCATTGTTATCCATTGTTCGGGGGATGTTTTTATTGATGACTATTGAAGTGTCAATGAACACACAAATTTGTTTGATTTTTACATCTGTTCAAACTAAAGACCCTAGCTCTCTTTCAAGATCTGTGAATAGTTTTGCAGTCGTTGGCAGGTGCTGGTTGCTTCAAGTGTGCAACGCTATTTCAGCTTCTTTAGGACTGTCATTTGTGTCTTTGTTCAGACATATGACAAGGCCTAATGTTATTTCTGTAGATAATAAAATGGGAACATGCTATTGAAATGAGCAGTTCCATACCAAGTACGACAAGACATTTATCAATATAGACCTAGATAAGTTTTACAGAGTCATTAATTATGCTTGCAATCATAAATTTATTGAGGATACATTGAATATTTCTGTTTAGAGCCAGAATGACGTTAACTCATAAACTTAAATACAGACTTAAAGAGAAGGTTGAGTTCTGGGAAGAGGTAAAAAATGATTTGTGAGCGTTATCATTGTTATTATGCAAGGGTGAAGAGCATCAGATTAAACATGTTCCCTGAAAAGCATGGCTCTTCAAATGCCTTCATATTCTAAATATGACATGAAACATCGTAAAAATCGGGGGTAGGTTTTTTTCGCCATGTGCTCGTGTAGTCCCATGTACATCATTATGTGTACAGTGCTTGTAACTTTGCCAAGATTTTGCCAAATTTCTTATCATTTTGATGATTCCAGAACCTTACAATACACACAAATACTCATATACCAGATGATCAACCTTTTTTGATAGATTCCACACCGTTTCTTTCACAATGCAATCCCATGACCAGAACTCAACTTTATCTTTAACAGCATTCTGGCTTCAAACACAAGATATGCAATCTTTTCTGATGAAGGTGACATCATAATTTAGGATTTTCATACAAATTAGAATAGTCAAAAACACTCGTTTACAAAATATGGTTATGTGGGTATCCCATTAAAATCATTATTACTATGAATAATAAGTGTTAGCTTTAAGAATATGAGCAGTAAACAAATTCTAGGACGATTTTGATAACAATACACCATAATAGTTACAATGGTTTCATATTTTCATATACATGTAATATTATAAATCGTAATAGTTGTGTATTTTTGGTGGATTACTGAGCAGTTGCATTCAAAGACTCTGGCTAGACAGCCAGCCAATCAAACCAAGCAACATACCCTCAGGGTGGGTGTGGGGTAAAGGTCAGACCGGGTCAAATTCACGTCACAAAGACCCTGATTGTCTACTACACCATGAGGTCCTATAACATAGGAACACAGAACAAAGATCAAGCTTCAAAGTTCTGAGGATAAGCCCTTAATTTCATCAATCAAAGTCCCAAGCTATTTGCCAACACAACACAGGTAATACCTATAAAAGTCAACTCCACATCAAAACATCAGTTAGTCTCAAATACCACACTGTAAGTGTACTTTTCTTGAGACAATCACAGATTATGAACACTGGTTCTTCAACATTAATTGCAGTCAATTTCTTTCAAAATATCTCAATATAAAGGGATATTATATATCAAGTTGAAGTTTCCAAGTACAGAGGTGTTCGTTAGTGTGGGGTGATTGTGAAATAAATGAAAGAAACTGCTAAAAATGTTAGGGTCTGAATTTCAAGGCCAGTTGAAGCTCCTTGGTTCAAGTACAAATGCTGTACACCAGGGCCAAAAGCTGGTGGCACACTTATGTCCATATATGGGCATATGACATCACAGAGAGGGCTCTGTGTTGGCAGGAGCAGTAGAGAGAAAGAAAGAAGAGACAGAGAGAAAAATAAGGAGGAGAGAGAAAGAAAGATCACAAGAATAGCAAGAAAGACACAGAGAGAGAGAGAGAGTGAAAACAAAAAGAGTATGTCAGACAGAGAGAGGGAGACAGAGACAGAGACAGAGAGACAGAGAGAGAGAGAGAGTGAAAACAAAAAGAGTATGTCAGACAAAAAGAGTATGTCAGACAGAGAGAGAGAGACAGAGACAGAGACAGAGACAGAGAGACAGAGACAGAGACAGAGAGAGAGAATGAGAGACTACACATGGGAGTGATTTTGAGAGAGAACAAAGGACGGTAGCGCTGTGTTTACACAAGATGGGTTGAGGGTGTCCTGGGCTGTGCCGAGCGCGAATGGGAGAGAGGCTTCACGGTTCACTGAGTGAACACACTCCAGGCCACACCATTGGTCTAAAGTTAAAGGAAGAGCCAGGAGATAACTCATGAATATTCATGATGCAAACACTATAGCAAACAGACAGGGGCATTGATGTATCTGCTTAATTGTTTAAAACAAATGAACATTTCTGTCACATTATTTCTTCTATATTTCACTAGCACATAAACAAGCAGACTGTTGCAATATAAATGACAGATCTATTGGACTGAATTTATATGGGGTCATTTTTCCAATGACAGATAGTGCAAGCGGTCTCCTATCAATATTAAAAAAAAAAAAAAAAAAATCTAAATACAATATTTATATCAACTTTTCACCAATCATGTTTATAAAATAATGATAATAAAGTCTCAGTTGTGACAGCTAGTCTAAACATCTAAACTTACTTCATTCTATTCAAGATTTGTGAGTTGCTCCAATTTATTTACTTTTCTAAAAAAAAGTTACTTCTACCTTGCTTATCTGTTTAATATCAGTGATATACCTGGGTTACCATAATTATCTCAATGTTTGAACCCACAAGTGTTGTTATTTACTATGAAATAATCATTTTACTTCAACAAACTGGACTAAAAATGATTGGGTCTGAATATTGTAGTCCATGGACACACTAAGCTGATCATGTCATACCACTAGGGGGAGCTATACTTGTTATGTATCTCATCATAATAATATTATGTGCACTGCGTAAATAAGCTTACCACAGCAGAATTCAAATAAACATAGATGAATTTCATCTGATATCAAGACATGTAAATATTTTTCACACTATAACATCTCACACAAACATACCTCTGTAAAATAATATACAAATATACAAAGCTGTGAGAAAGAATAGTGGAAATTATATATCTTCGGAGGGACTGGCAATAGTTACTATTTTACCCAAGGGGCTTTGCCCCTCGGAAAAAATAGTACTAAGCCAGTCCCTCCTCAGATAAATAATTTCCACTATTCTTACGAACCAAATGCTTGGTATATTTTGTTTATATCACTTTGTTATGATCCTAACGTTGACCTATTTAATGGCTGGCATATGGTTTTTAACTTTATTCTTATGTCACCCATATTGGGGTGGGTATTAGAGAAGTTTACAAACAGTTTGAATTTGTCAATTTAACCTGCGCACAATCATACTAACACGCATTTAATGAGATGTNAGATGAATTTCATCTGATATCAAGACATGTAAATATTTTTCACACTATAACATCTCACACAAACATACCTCTGTAAAATAATATACAAATATACAGAGCTGTGAGAAAGAATAGTGGAAATTATATATCTTCGGAGGGACTGGCAATAGTTACTATTTTACCCAAGGGGCTTTGCCCCTCGGAAAAAATAGTACTAAGCCAGTCCCTCCTCAGATAAATAATTTCCACTATTCTTACGAACCAAATGCTTGGTATATTTTGTTTATATCACTTTGTTATGATCCTAACGTTGACCTATTTAATGGCTGGCATATGGTTTTTAACTTTATTTTCATGTCACCCACATTGGGCCTGGTATTGGAGAAGTTCAGTTTGAATTTGTCAATTTAACCTGCGCACAATCATACTAACACGCATTTAATGAGATGTGCTAATTTCGCATTACTTTTGACTGAACATGATGTATTGTGATGTCACAATGCTTATCTACCTGAAAATCTCATAGAGCATGCGCAGTTCTGCCCATGAAAAAATAGTGGAATATATTTGGAGCTTTGGCAGAGATTTGTTTCTAATAGTGAAATTATATTTTATCACATGACCAACAATTGACCAACCATGTATTTAGAAAACTCATAAATATTCATAAAAGGAATATAATAAATAATAATAATTCAATATATCACTTTTTGAATCAGTCAGCAAAGCATTATTCAAAAGTGCAATCCATTATGTGAAGAAATAACTTTATTTCTGAGAAAAGGGTGACACATTGTGTAGATAACCTCAACTCACAAATGTAAGGTTATTCATCTTTACAATTCCCTAGCTACAGAGTCACCTTAGCTACCTATCCATAGTCTTTTCTAGATATCTACAAAAATTACCTAATTATTACCTTTTGAATAAGAAAGTCGTACTTTGACACATTTCCCCCTTCCCCTTTCAATAACAAATCTTTTGAGTAATTAAAGACATTCTTAAAGTAAGTCTTTCAAAAAAGATGTTCCATATTCTGTTGAATGGAAACACTTGTTTTTAGATAGGACTTTCACACTATTGTCTGATACTGCGTCTATCAAGAATTGCCATATTGAATTTTTTTTAAATCTAGCAAATTTTGATACAAGGATCAAGAGTTTCCCATCATTACTTTCAGACTAATCAAAGGCATGCATAATACATTATATACAAATACAAAATGGAGGAATACATCTAGGCCAACATCATCAACATCACTTTTTTGCACAAACATTCAAGAATAAAGACAGTGTGGTCCTACTGACGAAGCAAGGCCGAGGCCAGTCACCAGTAACGATCAGCGTGTCCACACACAAAACAATTTATCGCGAAACTCTATAAAGAATCATCGTATAAAGAATCATTGTATGAATTTCAGACGTCGTCGTCGTCTNAAACGGTATCGCTATCGCGAAACGGTATAGCTAATCACGAAAAATGTTGTGTGTGGACAGGGGGGATACATAATCAACAAGTGAGTTCTTGGAAGGAACTCAACACAGCTGGCGACCTTTTATCCCACATAATTCAAACTAAAGATGTCACCAAAACAAATGAAGGACAACTCAATTATTGGCGAAGGTGGGCAGATGATGTGATGGGCGATCGTCCAACTTCAGTGAGAATCCAAAAGCTTATGCTATTGCATTTAATGAAACGTTTCCCTTTTCATATCTATTTTCATGTTAAATAAATATTAGAATGGACTATGATTATGTAAGAGATTCCTTTTTACACTTTTTGACAGAATTAGTCTTCTCTTGCGAAAGGTAGCTTAGCAGAATGAAGTAACACAAAATGACATGTCAAGAACGTGATAGGCGTTATAGTTAGTGATGTTTGTTATTTTTTTAATATAAATGTATCTGAAAGAAGTTTAGCATTAAGTCTCATCAAGATGACTTCCAATATGAATCCAATATGTATTCCTTAATATTTGTAAATGATAATAATTGATTTGTAATGTTGTGTTGAAAACAGGAAAAACATTGAAATTGAAATTCAAGTTGATGGTACAGTCAAACCGGTCTATAGCGACCACCCAAGGGAAACACAAAAAGTGGCCATTGAAGACAGGTTCCTTTAGTACATGATTCAATGAGAAACCATTTTCAAGGGGAAAAAATGTGGCCTTTGTAGACAGGTGGTCACTAAAGCAGGTTTGACTGTATATGCATATTTCTAACAATGTGGTGATTTAATTATGATCTTCAACAATTATGTTACGGAAGCAACCATATCATGCCATAACAATTGACTTGAATGACTTGACAATGTCTTTACTGTGTAGTATTTCAACTACATACAACTTCATTCATTAAGTTTTCAACCTGCAAGTTAATTTCACACTTGTCACTAACAATCTTTATTACTACTAAGGAATATCTTGAGAGTAAAAATGGAATATCTTGAGAGTAAAAATGGTATAGTCTGCTGAATATTGCTTTAAGGTTCCGGAAGGGGAGCATGCTTTATATCTCATTTTAAATACCTTTCTATTCTCCCGTCAAGTATATCGGACACAGAAGGCCAAGGTCGATACAAAAATGCCCACAGCGATTCAAGGACCTGATGAGACTTAATTTATTCCTTGAAGAAGAGAAGAGTAAATTGGAGATGTCGGCCCTATTTACCTCTTCTCTCTCATGATATATGCAGCCATGCAGGTAAAGAAAACAAGCTTTAACTGTCCATGAGAGTTGCAACCTAAAGGCCTATTTCTTTATCGCTTGCCAGGCATGCTAACTGAATATCACAAAGGTATTGAGTGAAGATCATGAAGTCCTAACATTTGAGTGTAAACATTCCAAATCATGTGATATTGCTTTATTAGTAGCCGAGGATGATAACTGGACATAGCAATTAAAGGTATTGAGTAAAGATTATGCAGTCCTGATGATATTTTTTGTGTGAAGATTCCAATCATGTGAAATCTATACCAGATTTCTTTTCTTTTTTTAAGTGATTACAAACACATTGGTAAACAAAACTCTAATCATTTGCATCATTATCTCACAACTTAGTCAAAAGATAAGCATCTTGCCAATTAATCAATTAAATTGCAGAAATCATAACTAATATGAATTCAAGTTCAGTAGTATGGTTCAGAAGGGAGTTCTAACAAGTTTACAACAATTATAATTTAATTCTTTCATTTTTTTCAATTTCATCACTTTCTTTTCAATTCAATTCAATTCATTTCAGTTTTATTACTATAAAAAACATAGTTTAAAAAATATAGTAAAAGATTATAGCCTGGGGACTAAGAATGTCATGTTTACAATACAAAGCAGTCAATAGAAATAATTAAGTTTGGATATTTAACATAAAAATAGTACTGGTGAATTCAAGGAACCACTCTAACAAGTTTGTAGAAATTGTGCATTGAATTGGTGAATAGTAAGATTTGTATCTTGTACAATTTAGACCAAAGTAGACTAAATGGAAAGAATCTGCACCTCTTCTTCTTCCAGTTTCATTGGAGGGTTGAAAAATTGTTCATTACCCTTTGCGATAACAACGTTCATCCCAGCAAAAATGCAAACAAGAAGCAAAGATCCAAGGAGGAACCAATTTCTGTCACAGCTGAATGAGGGAGAAGCTCAGTGTGAATGAATAGTACACCCCCATTTGAAAGTCATCCCACATCATGGGGCATTAAGAGGCTAACTCAATAACGTTTTTTTAAGAAAAAATGAATTAGACCTTTCTCTTCCTTAGGTTTAGTAAACTTTGATTCCAAAAAATTGAGGATGTCGTGGTGAACCTGCTGCAAGATTCAATAACAGAATAAAACGATATTCAGAAGGGCTGTATTTCAGAGATGTGTTTGGTGAAGTCACTTGAGAGATCCTGTCTCAATGATTGAACCTAATCTAATTGAATGACATATTTTGGTATTAAAATTTGTCTACTTTGCATCTTTCTAGTCAGATATGATACCAACAGTTATAATAATGTGAAATTATATGGAGCTTAATACAAAATACCACCTGCTTTACGGTCATTATACACAGTGCAATTCATTCATGCACAATATGCACCATCTTCACTCCCTGGGAGTATTTCTACCATATGGTCACCATGAGGGCATATGACAATTACTGACACAAAGGCTTTCGTCATCCTACCAGGTCCCTATTTCTCTCATGGGTATGGAGCGGCACAGGTGGATTAATGCCAATACCATAAGGTACTTGTGCTGTTGCCCAGGTCACATTTGCTCTAAGGCTAGAATACGGAGGTTGTAGGTCCCAAAAATCATGAGATACCTGCGGCAGCCGCAGGGAATCTGCAGTGGCCTCAGGGTCACCCTAGGGCCTATCCCTATCTTTACAGCACTCTTGTTAAAGGCAATCATGTTACATCTCCTTTTACGAGTGTGAACGGGTCCCTCTACTATCAGGCTGGATCTGATATGATAAACATTCATATTCTTTGATGTATTCCAAAGTATCCTGATTAGGAGGATTCATCTGCCCACTGTATGGGTACCATTTCATACTCAAAGAGGAGCACTTTTGTTAAAGCCAAATGCGCTACACTTCCCTTTTTTACAAGTGTGAAGGGTCCCTTTACTACCAAGCTGAATCTGATATGATAAACATTTGTAGATCTATTCCTAACTATCCTGATCAGAGTATTCGACTGCCCACTGTTCAGGTATTATTTCACATTCACATTCACATTCACAGATGAGCACTCTTATTACAGGCAATTCCGTTACATCTCCTTTTACAAGTGTAAACGGGTCCTTTGACTATCAAGCTGAATCTGATATGATAAACATTCATAGATCTTAATCTTTGATGTATACCAAACTATCGTGATCAGAGGATTCATCTGCCACTGTGCAGGTATTATTTCACATAAGCACTCTTGGTTACAGGCAATCCGGCTATATACATCTCTTTTTACAAGTGTAAACGGGTCCCTTTACTACCAAGCTGAATCTGATATGATAAACATTTGTATATTTAAAGCTTCTATCTCTTCCATCCAACCCGTTCTAATGATAGTATTCTACTGTCTGCTATTTCCTGTACCCATTTCCTGGTGAGACATAGACTAGTTTGACCTAGCATTTATTTGTACAGGTAAAAACACAAGTGGGATGTTGCATACATTTTTTGTTAGCACAATGGATTTCTAAAAACATAGATCGATTGTATTCATGCGGCAAGCCTCTTACATATGATCATAAAAATATCAGCTGAAGAGGGTCCTAGAGAGATGCCACCCAGTGAAACGAACATCATTCAGTACCTCCACAAATTCAACATACAAATGTTAAATTAATCTTAGAATATTTAGTATGGCCATCAAATGGTTGTCTTCTTCTTGATAGATAATCAAGAGGATTAAGGCTTTGAAAGTAAATTAAGACCACAGGCACCATCTTTAATTGTGAATGAAATTAGGTCAAAGCAAACAACTGCCTTTTATCGGTAACTAATTGCTAAAGGAAATAAAACATAATTAGCTCAATTGAATATTTTTTTTATAGATTGAGTTAACCCTGTAAACGATCATCGGATCGGACGCCGATACCGATCTGATCAAAGGTTATCGGATAATAATTTCTGATCGCCGATCAATAAAAATGATTGGAAAAAAAATCGGCTGAATGCCGAAAATTTTCAAGTTTTTAGCTATCAAATGCTTTTAAAAAAATCGTAGCTGGGATTATTTTGTCATGTGGAGTTGTTGTAGACCATGTTGTTGATATTTAGTGCCTTTTCATGACTTTGAAAATAACAATATTGGTCTAAGAGAAGAGGTAAAACATGCGGGCCGCCATCTTGGATTATAATGCATGCCTACATTATAATCCAAGATGGCGGCCGGCATGTTTTGCCTCTTCTCTTAGACCAATATTTTTAATTTTAAAGTCATGAAAACTGAAAAGGCACTAAATATCAACAAACATGGTCTACAACAACTCCAAAAGACAAAATAATACCAGCCATGAATTTTTTGAGCATTTGATAGCCAAAAACTTGAAAATTTTCGTCATTAAAAATTAAAAAACGATCTTCCAATCCGATACGATCATAGGTGCGAGGGTGTCGCTCCGATTTTCCGATCCGATCAGAGCCCCAACTTACAGGGTTAGATTGAGTTTAGGGTAATGACTTCAAGAAACTATACTTCAGTTATCTGTTCTGTCCCACTGAGTGACCATACCAATATACTACAACATCTGTCAGGCCTGCTCAAAAAAGACCAAACGAAATGATGCCAAT
>BEXV01000676.1:0-13082 GCA_003118195.1 Hemicentrotus pulcherrimus
AAGAGGCGAGCAAGAAATCAAGAGAAGGATTGCACTTGCAAAAATCAACTTTCTCCAAATTAGAAAACGTCTTAAAGAATATGAAGCTGAAGATGAAAACGAGATTATGCGTACCTAATTGCTACATGTATCCAGTTTGAACGTTGTTGTTATTGTTGTTGTTGTTTTTATTTCCGAAATCAGATAAAAATATTATACATAGTAAAATAAACCAAGTGAAATATTCAGACCAAAAAAAAAATAAAATCGGTGGATAGCCCAATTCAGCAGTGTTTATAGAATACTACTGTTCTTCCTTGGGTGTGAAGCTTGGACCCCCAAATCAGACCTAAAAAAGCGACAGGAAAGTTGTGAAGTTTTGTTCCAGAGAAAGATGCTAAGAATTCCATGGACAGAAAGAGTTTCTAATAATGATGTATTTGCCATGGCAGGAACAAGACGAAAGCTTCTGAATAATAGAAGAGGTCGACATCTGAGCTTCTTGGGCAATGTTATACGGAATAATGGTTTGGAAAATCTTGCACTGACTAAGAATCGAGGGGAGGTGAAGTAGGGGTAGAAGGAGGATTCTGTGGATGAGTAGCTGATTAAACGTTGGTCACATCCCACCGTGCGTGTTTTTAGTCTTTACGGTTTATGGGAGGCCGCGGCTGCCACGTTTTTCTGAAAACGTAGGGAGGGGGTGGTAAAGGCAGGGACGGAGTACCGGCAACGCGCGTCACACGCACTGTGTATGTACGTAGTCCGCACGCCACGCCTGGCCGTGAACGGTTGCGTGCATCGTACGTTGCGCACGTAGTAAGTGCGTTGTACGTGCTTAAAACGTGCTTACAACGTACGGTCTCATTGCGGTTGCCACGTTATCGTAAAGAGGTCGTACTTACAGGTGCTGCTCACGTACGGTGTCCTTACTCACTCGCATGTTATAAGTGGGTGCATGTGCGATGAACTCGGTGTATATATAGGACGACATTCCGATGTTCTCCAGAAGTCCCAGCTGTTGCTGCCTCAAGATGCCGCCCATTCCACAGAAGAGACTATATACTGCATAAATCAGTGCGAATAACGTGCGTTGTAAATGCTTATTCGGTAAGGTCCACGTGAGTTCTGCGTGCTCATTAGATAGCTAAATTGGGGAAGCGACGAGTAAGCACGAACCACCCACTTATCACGTGCGCCTTTAAAAGACGCACGGAGTCAGTGCGTTGTGCGCTCGCTGGCAGTACCGTGCATGCACATCACATGCACTGGGTGAATCGGTAGCCCGACCGCAGCCCGAACGCAGCGAAAGTTCATCATGCACTAAAAGTGCTACGGTGTGTCTGCGAATCCTCCATAAATTGCGAAGATGATAATTACAATTACGTTCTTCGTGGTTTACATGACAGGTCAATTTGAACTTAATATAAATGCATACACCAAGATCTGTAAATGTAGGGGAGAGAGGAATGAAATGACCATTTTATTTAAGCTGTATGTCTGATATGTATTGCAGATGGCGAGCATAAGAACGAAAAGCCATGAATCCAGTTTTGTTATTATTCAATTGGAGATAGTTCGATGACATCCAAGTGCTTATCTTTGCAACACACAGTGAGATTTGGTGAAGTGTTTCGTAAATGTTTTCCAGAGTGCGTGGATCAAAAAAGTAAATAAAAGCATATCATCAGCATAGCGAATATACTGTAAACCATGTGTATTATAATATGTGTATCATAATAATGTCAGATATGGGGGTGATATAAAGACTGAAATAGATCGGTCCGAGAACTGACCTTTGAGCAACTCCCAAGTCAGCAACCCATGGGTCAGATAATTCCCCATCTATATTTACCCTGGATGACCAACCAGTTAGGTATGACTTCATCCACCTAAGAGCTACACCTGATAAATGAAAAATCGGACTCTAAACGATTCAGTAATATCACATGATCGACCGTATCAAAAGCTGCACTGATGTCTAATAAGACTTTAAAAAAATGACCTCCGTTGATCATTCTGTAGCTTCAAAAGAGCTGTTTCATTGCTGAAATTGGACCTGTATGTTGAATGCATTGAATCATATAAGTTGTTATCGTTTAAGTGGTCTGTGAGTTGAATAGCTACTACCTTTTCTATCAATTTGGCAATATGTGAGAAATTACTAACAGGCCTGTAGTTACGCAAAGTATCCTTATCTAAGTTGAGTTTCTTGATAATATAGGTACAACTACAGCCTCGTGAGCGGCTTCTGGGAAGATACCAGATTCTAAGGAATTGTTTACAATACAAGTCAAGGCAGGAACATTACAATTGATAAGTTTCTTCAAAAGCTAAGTAGGTTGAGCATCTAACATAGAAATAGCATTAGATTATAATGCGTCTGATATTATATTCGCTGACAGTTTCAATCTCAAGTTCCAATCATTCTCATGAACGGTATTGCACATCTTACAGCATTCACTACTTCGTGGAGGTGTGCCTGTGATATTGTTGTGAATGTCACTTATCTTATTGACAAAGAACAAAGCAAAAAGGTTTGCTAAATCAGTAGGATTGTCATACATAGGGGGAAGTTTTACATTCTTGTGGAGAAGATTATAAACCGTTTGCAAAAGAGTTTTGGCGCTAGCTTTACAAAGTAATTATTTTATGTAATTTTGCTTGGTCTTAACAATGATGTCATTAACATGCCTGCTAGCTAGCTTAAAAGCTGAGTGATTTGTCTCAGAAGAGCCTTTGATCCATTTCCGTTCTTACACGGCGTGCAACAAGGATCTCCAAGGATTAAGAACCCTAGTGGAGCGAGGAAAAGTTTTTAGTCATGTTATTATGCATATGTTTAGTTCTATAGAATTTCGCTAAAAATAGTTTTGAATAACTGAGAGTCATAATTCATAACATTGGAAGAAAATCATTAGATGTTCAATCTTTTGATTATTGTATAGTCGTCGGATACTGGAATGTTATCGTTCATGGACTCGTGTGGTGGTTAGGTAAATATATATAATCTATCAGGAGTGCAAAAAGCAATCTACCCTGATCGGAAAACGCGGAGATAGTACCAGTTTCTCTGAGGCTTCTCAATCTTGTGATCAGAGATGAGAGTCTGTACATGTTTGAGCTCGCTGGTGTACTCATCGATACTAACCAACCCTTCGCCATGTATGACCCAAGCGATCAGGATTGAATTATTTTGAGTCACAGCAGCGGATGGGTAACCATTCAATTTCTCTACCTTGTGTTTTACATTACCAAATTTGTAAATTATTCTTACTTTAAAACCATTCTCGATGATCAATAAGTCGTCATAACTAGTTATCTCCACACACCCATTGTGTGGTATCTCCTTGATCGCCTTCCCACCAGCTGGTGAGAACACCTGGATCTTGGCAACCAAGTAGCCAACAAATATAAGATTATTACTGTCTACAGCGAGACTACCAATCACATTACTTTCATCTTTACCCAGCGTATCAAACGTTATTACTAGCTTCTCTGACTCTTCTGTGTACAGTGTGACGTTATTGTTGCCATTCAGTACGACATACCGACCATCAGACAGGAATCCTACTCTACGGATACCGACATCCTTGAGGACTGTCATCTGTAGCTGACCATCAGGAGAGAAAATATCGATTCCTCCTGTGATGTATCCCACTGCCATTCTTCCATCGGGTGTAGCAGCCATGCCATTCAATTGGCCTTTCTTAGAGAGTTCTGCATCACATTCCAACTCACAAATCAAAAACCTAACCTAACCAATGTTCAACTGATCACATTGATTGTTAGGTGTGAATATAAGTTGCTCTGCATTGTCAGCTACATCCGTAGCAAGCTTCTCCTTTGGATCATCCCTATCTAGTACATTCTTCAGCTCACCAGACAATGTATCACGAATAACAATGATATCATCTTCTAATGAAGCCTTAATGCTATTACCCGCTAACAAACTCGCACTCTTAATACTCGTAATCAATCTCTCATCAACATCTTGCATTTCATACAATCTTTTACATAATTTCTCTTCCTGAGCGTCCAACTGCTTGTATAATGCTGCTTTCATCTCGTCTAATTTCTTGAGTAATTCTTGATACCTCTTGTTGATTTCAGCCTTTTTGCCGGCAATGTGATCAGTGACACGTTCCTTCTGATTTTAGATGTAGGTCATGTGATTCTTGATGGATGTAACTTTCGTTTTACTTCGGGCTTTGAGAGATTCAATTCGTTTCTTGGTAGAAGCATTGTATTCCTTAACATCATGAACTGTGTGGCCTTTCTTGTCATGGTTCAACATTCGACATCTCAAGCAGATGAACTTCTTACATGTGATACACACATCAGTACAGATGTGTTTTTGTTCATCTGCTTTGTGTTCCTGACAGTAAACCTCTTTTTCGAGGACCACCTTACCCTCTCTGACGTCTTCTACTCTCACAACTCTATGCTTGACATGAGGCGGCCATTTGTTGTGAATCTCAAGGCATGTGTTACACATGTCCTTACCACACTCACAACAAAAATGTACAGCTCTCGAGTTTGAGTCACAAATTTCACACAACTGCTCACAATTTCTTACATCATCAATGAGAGACTTAAGAGGAAAATTAGTATTTAAATTCGAGACATTACCACACTTTACAGATGTTTCGTTTCGACATATGGGACATGTCAGATAATTTTGTGAAGAGCTTTTAAGAATACCATTAAGACATTTATTACAGAAAGTATGTGTACACGATAACTGCTTCGGGTCACTAATCAGTTGGGAACAAATAGGGCACTGCAAAACGCGTGAAACTTTGCGTGCAAATTCCGACATTATGATTCTCCTATCTCAATATGCAATGATATGATATATAATGCAAACAACAATATTACATCAATAGAGAAATTCAACAAGTTGATTAGGGAATAATCATATCCTACTTAGGTTTAATACAGATGTCACCAGTTCCAGTAGGCAATGGTTTTATCAAGTTGATCTTAACTTATCCAGTCATCATACCGAACCACCTTTAATCATGTTAATGCACAAATAAACCGGGCTAAAATAATCGATTTAGGACGGGGAATTATCTTGTTATAGTTTCCAGCCAACGGTCTTATCGGTAGTCATTGGGAAACAGCTCATGAAGTTATGACAAAGAATTTTTTCTTATAGTTAGGGCTATATTTAACTAAGTTAACTTAGTGTAATGAGATTTACGTCGACCACTACATGTTATCTGCTGCATATCAAGAACAAGTCAGGAGGCAGTCTGAAGATGAATGAAGATGATTCCATTTCTTCTGATCCGTAATCCTCACACAATGTGCTAGTTGGCCCTGAAAATCGAAAATGAATAAATAATGATACGAAATAATACCTGGTTTCATTTTAGGAATAATTGGTAACTAATAGTAGATTAAAGACAAATCATCACAGCTCTGTTATCATGGAAAACTTGCCTCCCATCAGCATTAAATAGATCAACATCAATAACAGATACACATAGAGAGTGGGAAAGTCTTGTTTATCAAAGGTAATACACAGTTTTTTGTATGGGGACATGAAATTGGTTCAAATGAACATATTGGAAGCATATGCGATCCTACAATATTCAGTGATTCAGTGATCGTTGTCACTGTTGAAATCGAGTCAAAATTAATGAAATTGTAAATAATAAATGATTTATGTTGTATAGCTCCCTCTCAAGATTAAAATATTAATTAAGCTATAAAACAATGTTTCTTGACTAAAATCGACCAATTAGCTATTCCCGTTTAGAAATTACATATCGCAACTAAGATATTCATGGTCGCAACTGCCATTGTACGGCCGTTGGCCCTATTTTTATATTCAATTTTTCTCGAAAGCAAAAGTGTTTAAAGGGCTAAATTTTATAGTCCTTATAATACTTCCACATGGGCATCCAAATATATCAAAATTGTAAAGAATCACTATCCAACCAATTTTCAAAATTCCCCAAACTTTGAATTAATGTTTAACATAAATTTGTCACATCACCCGATTATTTACCTTTGGTCCTTATTTAATATTGACCATTTCGGAAATGTATGAATGGGATTGTTATTTTGAAGTGTTTTATTATTGTGTTCGTGGCATTTATAAATTTGAAGCGTTACACCAAAATACTATGTGGATTTGATTGGATCTGATCGAAGACATTTATTTGTAATATAATTCCTAAATGATGCAAATAAAATGAAGTATAATTGATAATAACTATGGAGTACATGTGGAAGAGGGATAGCATGTTTACATTTGCTTAGCAGTATGACTAAACAAAGGAAGTTTAAGTGGATTAACAAATGACGTTTCTCCCTAAAAAAAATTGTTTCGATCTGGAACAAAAGGTAGACACGTTAGTAAAATGAAGTTCCATCTATACTAATGTTTTTATCAGTCATTATACTACAAAAAGCATGTAGAACTACAATACACAAACGCTAGGAACGTTTAAGATAACAAAGTTAATCACTTGATGGAATAACCTCGATAGATTTGAGAGGGCCAATTAACAGTAGCAGTGCCAGGCAGCGGTTCATGAAATACCAACAGGAAAATCACCAAAAACGATGTCAGATTATGGGACTTTGTGTCTGCTCCCTTATTATCGGTCATAGTTATTCTTTTTTTTTTTAATCCGAACTGTCTGCTTGTCAATCAAAAAGTGATATCGAATTAATTTTGAATCCAACAAGGATTTAACAACAAAAAAAGAGATTTATCTCGTTGGTAAAAGTCGATGTGAAAATCTGGTCAAACGAACTTGCAGCGCGCTCGAAAAGTGGTACATTCAATCATTCAGATCAACATGATCTTATCAAGGGTAGAAATATTGCAGAAGCTATTGGAAATGCACAGGATATGTTTTATTACTTGAATACTGAAAACAAAAATTATTTGATTGTTTCAATTTATTTTAGAAAAGCCTTCGATACAACAGACTATGAAGTTATTTATAGAGCAATATAGGTTGTAGGCTGTGGTCCAGCAATTAATAATTGGGTTAAAACAGTCTATCATATCATTGAAGGATGTGTAATTAAGAATGGCACTTCAACCTAGTATTTTCCTACCCCCAAAGGAATAAGACAAGGGGCTCATTTTCCCCGTAACTTGTTATAATGGCAATTGAAATATAAGCTTCTCGTTTAAGAAATACAAAAAAAAAAATAGAGGTATTACTTTTGGCTCAAGTGAATCACAACTATCATTATAGGAAAAATGATTGTTGTGCAATTTGTAAAAGATTATTAAGCAGTTAAAAGTGTTATTCGATGTTTGATAAAAGTTCTAGTTTCACATTAAACAAAGACAAAAGAGAAATTGAAGCTTCGAAAGATAAACTACGTTTTGGAAACGAAGTAATGTAAATTATATGTTTCCATACAGCTCATTAAATATTTTGGTATATTTAAGTTTGATTACTTATTTGTATTAATTTTTATACCGAGCCGGGATGTGATAGATATGGAACCTTTGTTCCATTTCTTTTTTTCTAAGGAAAGAGAAGGACAAAGTTAGACGGAATATCATTATACAACAAGTTTAGAAAGGAGGTCTCAATATTGTAGATGTCAAATTCGTAATCCCTGCACAGCAATTAATTTGGATTTAATGAATGAAGAGTGGAAGCAATCAAGCCTAGTGTAATAATGTTAGCTTTTGTACACAGAATAAAGGCGTTGCCTTTCTTCTTAACTGCAACTTTGGTACTGATCTGTTAAAAATACTATGTCCCTTTTGCAGCCAATATCAAATTCCGTAGAACTTTGCAGGAATTATGAATAAGTCATGCATGTCCTATATGTGAAATTTTAACGTAAGCAGTGTCCTTATATTCAAATTATGCAAGGAAACCCGTTTACTCTCTAGACGTCACTGTCAGACACTATTGAGTGACTGCCTGGATTTTTTCTTGTTTGGTAATAACATACATAAAATGAACATGAGCATTTGTCCACATCAATAACCCACTTCTTGTGATGGCCAAAATTAAACTGATTTAATCTTTGCGCAGCATAAAACGTATGACCAGTCAATTCAATGGTCTGAAAATCAAGACTATTATGTATAGGCTCTATAGCTCCTAAGTACGAACGACGTACGAACGATTTTTAAGACAACGGGAATTCGGGAAGACAATGGAAAAACAGGGAGATTCGTACGAAATTATCGTTCGTATGAACCTTTGTGACCGTAGCATAAGTCCAGTCGACAACTAATATTCGTTTATACCCCACTTATAGACATTTCCAAGCCCCCATTTTGTAGGGAAGTTCTAAATTACGATTATCTTCCAAATGCCGTTGGAATTTAACCCTTTAATTTTGTTGGCCTGCAAATTGGAACTATAAAGGTAATACAAAGTTTTTGGAAACTTTGACAACCATGTGGATAGTGATTCTTTACAATGTTTTAATATATTTCGATGCCCCTATGGATGTGTTATAAGCACTAGAAAATGTAGCCCCCAAAACACTTCTGCTTTCGAGAAAAAATGAATATAAACATTTACCGGTGCTCCCGGTAAATTTTGATGAATTTTAAATAGCGCTTACGGCCGTATAATGGCAGCTGCGGCCATGAAAATCGCAGTATAATGTAGTTGCGACATATCATTTCTAAGCGGGAATAGCTGGTCGATTTTTAATAGTCCAGAAACATTGTTTTACAGCTTAATCAGTATCTTGACCTTGACATTAAAAGTACACTATTTACAATTTCATAACTTTTGATACGATTTCAACCGCGACAACGATCACTGAATATGGTAGGATCACATATGCTTCCAATATGTTAATTTGAACCAAAGTCTTGACCCCATAACAACACTTTGCATTACCTTTAAGCTTACGACTACCTCTATTCTATGCTTCTATTTTGGAAAATCGGTCACGGCTACATTCATCTGAAGAGGATGAATCTTGTGCTAATCAGATTATACGGATACATTTTGGGATTCAGATTGATAATAAGATGATTTGTATGTAAAGAGTTTTTTCGAGGGAATTGTAACTAGACCTTTTATATTAAGTTGTAAGATATGGTGCAATGATAAGATACGACTTTTTGAACAATCAATTCAACATTAATGCATGAGGAATGGCTATGTATTACTACAAGGAGTAGCTTCATGCTTAAAGAAGAAAAGTGATCACATACTTAGTCAGGTTCACAAAGATATACTTAGTCAGGTTCAAAAAGATGAAATAGAGGCAATTACTATAAAATATAAAGTAATGCCAAATGAGTTAACCCTAATGCCGGGCTGGGCTATTTGAGGTCTTAATACGGCCGGGGTGGGGCTTTATTCCCCCCTCCCCCCTCAAGATCTCGGCCGTGAAAGGGCCGATCGCCGCAAAAAAAATAGCACGCATGTCAAGTGAAGTGTAAAGAATACTAAGGTAAATTTAATCTTTTGAAAAAATCCTTAATTACCATATTCATGGTAATTTAAGCAAACCCCAAAATAAACACCAAAACTATAAACAAGACCAAAAAACTAATGTCTGCACACATCAAACCCGCAGGTCTACCAAGAAAATATCTTATTATTAGTATTATTATCATTATCTCCTATGGTCTCCCGGAGAGTCTACGGGTGCACCAACAATGCACCAACAATTAAGCCACAAAAATTAACAAAACAGCAGATAATTTCCATGCACTCGCAAATATTCATGAACAATACATGCTTTACAGTTCATAAGTACACTGCAATCTTAAATATGTGGTGGATTCATCGTAAATATTACCTCTTATTATTGAACGATCGAATTAGTATACGCTATGATATAGTACTTTTTGACATGTAAATTCAAATAACTCTATCCTCCTATGCCTAACTGTATATGTATGTATTGTTCCCAGCACGAGCATGGCCTTAAGGTTTATCGCTTCCTCCCATTTTCAGAATGTTTATGCTATTGTGATCATTATGTTTCAAATAATAATTGTACCGATAACGAGAAAGAAATGAATATGAATTTGGAATGAGCCCATTTATTATTATTATTAATTATTTCCTTCTTTTTGTTTACACTACTCATTGTGGGAGGTTAATTTATCATTGTAAACTTTTACCAATAGCTATACAATTTTAGGGACATCGTAGGATGTCGACAAATGTGTAGGTAATCGCAATTGAAGCTCTACTGTACGCTGCACAATCTTCACATGATCATGGATTAAAATCATTTCGCAACCTGTTTTTTTTGTATTCATAAAAGGTTTGTACTATTGTTGAGCACTTGAATGGGGATCATGTCAGGAATGTGGGCTCGTCATCTTTTCTTCTTTACAAAGTGTTCTTTTTCAATGAATGCTTGAATTCTTTATACATTTCACCAAGTTCAGTAGTTTGGAAGAGCTTTACAATATTAACCATGGACCTAACAGTAAGTATTCCCACTGATTAAAGATAGTGTGCGTTCAAGTAATTATATAATAAAAATAATCACAGTCTTCTCCCAAAATAAATTAAACAAGATAAACATCAGTGTTCAAGAATAACATGAAACCTTTCAAAAATGATAGAACAAGTCTGCTTGATTAATTAACTATTTTAACTTCCTCTGCGCTGGTTAAAATTAATTATTATTCTATCCACCTGGAACAAAGAATAAGGACATAGACAACTAGTTTTGCAATTGGCCATGGTGTTTATTATTTGTAATACAGAAACTTTCCATCATCAGTAGACTTGTGTTATGACAAATAATTCAAATGAAAATAGTCTGTTAACTTCACAATGAACAGCCGTTCTCTGGCATGAGAGACATTGCGTTCAAATAATAAAAAAAACAAATCAACACAGTTCTCTGGCTTGAGACACGTAGCGTTCACATAAACACTTTATTGCCTAAAACTGAGGATAACTAAAGCACATGCCGTATTGTTCATCCTTCGCCTACAAGCAAAGTATAAACGGGGTGTAAATACTAATTACATTAAAATGCCCAAAATTTAGATTAAAATATATCAACGCAGTTCTCTGGCCTGAGACACGTAGAGTTCACCTAATCAAATAAAACCAAATCATCGCAGTTCTCTGGCCTGAGACACGTAGCGTTTACATAATAAAAACAAATCAACGCAGTTCTCTGGCCTGAGACACGTAGCGTTCACATAATAAAAACAAATCAACGCAGTTCTCTGGCCTGAGACACGTAGCGTTCACATAATGAAATAAACCCCACTTTTAAAAATTTTAAAAACATTTTTTAAATATTTTTTAAAAGGACTTCGGCAAGCCACAATCAAACGTCAAGTCACATTTATTGTTGATGTGTTGCACTTTGAGCCCGCATTTGTGTTACCTTGTTCATATCATGTTATAATATAAAATGTGAGTGGAGATGAGGAAGAAGATAATCATTTTACAAAACGTGGAATTTTTTAAAGGTGTATTTGAAGTACTGCAGCGTTACATTGTAGTGGTAAAAAACGAAAGTTAGAACACAGAAATTGATATTCATGAATTAGACCACTAAAAGTATAGGATTTCCCGGCCAAATTCACGTGTTTGTCATTTGAATTCATTTTGCTTTGCAATGAAGTTAGCGCAGATCGGCTTTGCCATGCCAATTATCATTCAGTTTCCAGTTTTTATATTTAATTTAGGAATTTGGTCGAAGGGTTTCATAGATTTGTCATTCAATTTAGAAACTGCTCAACTAGCATTCAAATTAATATTCACTTGTCGATACGTACTTTTTATCATTCAAATTAACACCTGTCATTCGTATTTCGTAATATCTTTTATTCAAGTTAGGAATGTTAGGGGGAAGAATTACAACAAATTTTTACAGTTTTTAAATAATGCAGTTAAAATGCATGATTTTCCATTGGGGTCTAAGCTGTTATTCCATGTATTTATTTTCAGGACAATGCAGATGGGTGTAGTCAGACATAAAGTAAAGAAGGGGCGAAATCAAGGGATATAGCATTTCTGCACGGACATGTTCATATACCTGGGAAAGGTAGGGGTACCCTCATTCGCCCCTTTTTACTACAGACTCGGAATTTTACAAAAGTAATTAACATCGTATCTTATACCCAGCACATCCCTCTGTTTTTCTGAAAGAGTTTCATAGTTTACTTGCCCGCCAGCAGATCGATGGCTAAAGACATGGCTAAATAATGAATCATGTTTAAATTGTTGACTCTAGTCCCTACCCCAGTCAACATATTGTATCCTTCTTCCATAATGAAATTATGATAAATTTATGATGAAACATAAGACAAACAACTTCCTTACATGAAAATTTACAAATATACTGAGACCATCAGGTCCGTAGATGCTTTTCTTCTTAACGATCAAACTTAAATGCTGATGAATATCAGATAAATCTAATAAGTATAAGTGTATAAATGCAAGAAAATGGAATATGATGCAATACACATGAAAAAAACAATCATGAAAGAAAAAAAATGAGCTATAAAAAGTGTGTAATAAACGAGAAATGTTTATTGACCATCAATTTAAGTGCACAAAGTGCTAATTTGAATGCTACAAATGAATTAGAATGCTAGAAGTACACCGTCGTGTTGTCAGAAAATCGTGTTGCGCCAAATCGAATGACCAAATAACGAAAGAAGCAAAATCAACTTCACCCTGTGTATACGGCCTACTTTAAAAGACGACAGAGTAACATGTTTACAAGGTCATCAAGTGATGGTCTCCAACTATACATGTATTAAACAAACATTTGAATGATTATATAGCTTCATCTGTTTACATGAATGTGTAATTCAAACAATGCAGCTAGCTATTATCAGTTTATAAATATAATAACTAGTTTTTTCATCTACAATTCCTTCATAGTTATATACATATCTAAGTTTACAGCTTCCAGTTTACTTCCACTTATAACAAACAGTCAACAACAATACACGCATATACTTGGAAATACAAATTATAAACATATACAAAATGCATGTACATTTAATTATACGGGTACTTAAGCTGATAAGTGAGAAAATGAATTATAATGAATAGCTAAATTCACATTGAAGGAGCCGACAGAGGCCAAGGACATGGGTGTCGATCCATACGTAATTGTTCAGGCGGGCGGGGGGGGGGGGGGGG
>BEXV01000676.1:14315-26744 GCA_003118195.1 Hemicentrotus pulcherrimus
GGGGGTATTTGTCCTCGGTGGTAGTTGTCCTCGGGGGTAGTTGTCCTCGGGGGGTAATTGTCCCCGGGCGGTAGTTGTCCTCGGGGGTTATTTTCGGGGGGGTAATTGTCCTCGGGGGTATTTCTCCGGGGGTTAATCGTCCTACGGGGGTAGTTTTCCGGGAGGTAATGATCCGGGGGTGATTTCCCAGGGGTTGGTTGTCCTGATACGCATTAATATGCAGGATTGGGTTTTCTCAAACCAGGAACTTATTTGTTAGTTAATATCCTCGGTAATACCTCTATCAACAACGACGCGATTTGTTTCATCAGCTTCTTAACATTTATATTTTCAGCTTTGTTCGAACTATTTTGGGATAACACTAGGCTTCAATTAGTAGACTTCCAAAAAGATTTGGTAAGATTGTCATAGCCCATTAATAAACGTTGCCTACTGAACATTATTGCAGTGTTATACTTATACAGGAACCTTTACCGTGGTATCATAAACACACACACATATATATATATATATATATATATATATATATACATATTTGTTAAATATTTCAAAGATGTTTTCTTGATACTTTTCAGTTCACAAACACATTTTATGGAAAGAACCAATTCACTTTTTCATAATTGATGTATAAATATATATCTAAAAGTGCGAGAATTCTCAACTCTGACATGACAACGGGTAAAATTGTTAAGTACAGCTACGTCTCACATCCCTAGACCATTTTATTCACGCCTATATATATATATATATATACTTTCTTTTAATTAGATAAATTGTATCAGGTGGAAATAAGGCGAGCTCTTCTCTTCACTTGTTTATGTTCTCACATTTGTTTTATTTTAATTGCTGCTGTGTGATTGTGCTACAAACATAATACCGAAATTTCCGGAGTTTCCCACGAACTTTCATAGAAAATCATATATTACAATTTGTACCTCATTATACTTATGTTATGTTTTATTAGTCTGCATTGCCATACTGTATACCTATTTAACTGAATATGTTACAAAAATAATTGCCAATAGCGAAATGGAATACCCAAGTTTACCTTCGGCAATAGACGACGAATAAGAATGCATCTTGGCACATGCGTTAAACGGAATTAATTCGGATGCTAAAATTGCAAATTCCCGCGACCGAAATTATTGAGGTCATTGAATTTAATTCGGAAACCGAACAAACATTCTATCACACAATTAACAAAAATACAAAAAAAAAAACTAAATTGGCCGGAAAAAACCTATATCATTATCAATTACTATTCATTTTTAATTTTGACAGGGCCAGCTACGTCATTGCGTGAGGAGTACGGATAAGAATAAACGACATGATCTTCAGTCCTCATCAGACTTCCCCTGAGTTGTTCTGCAGCATATAGCATCTAGAGATTGACGGCAGGAAGGAGAATATACCCGACTGGAAACACTCATCTCATTACACTAAGTTACTTAAGTGCATTGTTGTCATAGCAGGCAAAAAAGTAATGCTTGTTTATGACATTATTAACTGTTTCTGAGTGATTACCAATATTAAAGAACATTGGCTGAATCCGTGTCGGAATTTGAACACAATGTTTCACGCAATTTGCAGTGCCCTGTTTGTTTCGAACTGCTAAGTGATCCGAAGCAGTTATCATGTTCACATGCTTTCTGTAAGAAATGCCTGAATGATATTCTTAAAAGCTCTTCAAAAAGTGACCTAACATGTCCCATATGTCGAAGCGAAACCTCTGTAAAGGATGGCAATGTCTTAAATCTAAATACTAATGTTCCTCTTAAGTGTCTCATTGATGAGGTGAGAAATAGCCAGCAAGACTGTAAATTATGTGACTCAAACTCGATAGCTGTACATTTCTGTTGTGAGTGCGGTAAGAACATGTGTAGCACATGCCTTGAGATTCACAACGAATGGCCACCTCATGTCACGCATAGAGTTGTGAGGGTAGAAGACGTCAGAGAGGGGAGGGTGGTCGTCCAAAAAGAGGTTTATTGCCAAGAACACAAAGCAGATAAACAAAAACACATCTCTACTGATGTGTGTATAACCTGTAAGAAGTTCATCTGCTTGACATGTAGGGTGCAGAGTCATGAGAATCAAGGCCACACAGTGCAAGATCTTCAGGAATACAATGTTTCTATCGAGATACAAATTGAATCTCTAGAAGCCCGAGGTGAAACAAAAGCTACAGCCATCAAGAATCACGTGACCTGTATCAAGGATCAGAAGGAACGTGTCACTGATCACTTTGCAGGCAAAAAGGCGGAAATCAACAAGACTTATCAAGAATCACTCAAGAAATTAAACGAGAGGAAGGCAGCATTAGACTACATGTTGGACGCTCAGAAAATGAAATTATGTAAAAGATTGGATGAGATGAAAGATGTTGATGACAGGTTGATTACGAGTATTGAGAGTGCAAGCGTGTGAGCGAATAAAAGCAAGAAGGCTCCATTAAAAGGTGATATCATTGTTTTCCGTGATACATTGTCTGGTGAGCTGAAGAATGTACTAGAAAGGGATGATCCAGAGAAGAAGATTGCTACGGATGTAGCTGACCGTGCAGAACAACTGAAATTTACACCTAACAATCGGTTTGATCAGTTGAACATTGGGAAGGTCAGGTTTGTGAAATGTGAGTTGGAATGTGATGCAGAACTCTCTATAAAGAAAGACCGCATGAATGGCATGGCTGCTACACCCGATGGAAGAATGGCAGTGGGATACAACACAGGAGAAATCGATATTTTTTCTGCTGATGGTCAGCTACAGAAGACAGTCCCCAAGGATGTCATGGTTCGTGATGTAGAATACCTGTCTGGTAGTCGACAAGTGGTACTGAATTGCAACAATGGCATGACATTGTACGCACAGGAGTATGAGAAGCTGGATGTAACGTTTGATACTCTGAGTAAAGACGAAGGTGGTTTTGGTAGTCTCACTGTAGACAGTAATGATCTGATCCATGTCGGCTACTTCAAAGCCAATACGATCCATGTGATTGCACCAACAGGTGGGAAGGCGATCAGGGAGATACCATGCGATGGGTATAAACCTGAGCAGATTACTAGTTATAATGACGTATTAATCATCAAAGATCGTAATACTGTAATAATAATTGACAAAGATGACAATGTAAAATGCAAGGTAGAAAAACCAAATGTTTACTCATTCGCTGCTGTGACTCAGAATAATTCAATCCTAATCGCCTGGGTCAAACATGATGAAGGATTGGTTAGTATCGATGAGTACACCAGCGCGCTGAAATACGTCCAAACTCTCATCTCTGATCACAAGATTGAGAAGGCTAAGAGAAACTGGTACTATCTACAGGAGTTCCGATCAGGCGAGATTGCTTTTTGTACTCCTCGTAGACTCTATATATTCAACTAACCATCACAACAGTCCAGTATCAGACGACTTTGCAATTATAAAATGATTGAACATTTTCTCCTAACGTGGTGTATTATGAATTTCAATTATTCTCTTGAAACACAAACGCGTAATTGAATTCATAAGGTACGATAACGTGATGTGGCGTAATGTATTCAGACACTTAATTATATATTATACTTTTAGCCTTATTCTTTTGAAATACAAATGCGTCAGTATAACATGACTTATGATTTAATTTATAATTTGAAAGGTATAATTACAATGAGTTTTGTGTCTATTTTTTTTTTAAATTCGTGTTGCTTAAGGCAACAGAAAGATATGATTCATAGACAAGTTGTTAAAACTGTTAAATCTAATACATACGAACAAAGGGAAAGAGCCTCTGTCGTCTGAAATAGAGCAAATAAGGGTAATGCCCATTATCTAGATTTTAATCATGATGTGAACACAACAAATGTTTATATTTTATGTATTGATACACATCAATATTGTTACTTTACCAAGACTGGGCTAAATTTCTTATAATTTCGAGGATTCCAGAACCTTGCAGTACACACCAATACTTATATGCTAGATGATCAGGATTTTCTGATCGAATCCACAAAATTACTTTTCACAATGCAATCGCATGACCAGAACTTTATCTTAAGTGTGTATATTCAAGTATTGTGTGAATAATCGTTTAAAAGCAGAGACATATATAATAAATTACAAAAGATGATAGAAATATAGAACCAGAAAAGTATCACAAGTTGGAACATAATACATCATTTCTTAATAAGTTAATTAAATGACCCGAATTTGCAAAAGAGGTCGTCGACAAACCTAGGTTAATGTGCGTCATATGACGCATTTCGACGCGTTTTTACAAACCTTTTGAATTCGGGCCACAATGTTTAAATGGTTAAAGATAAAAGTGAATTATTTGAATCCGATTGCATTGTGAAAAAAAAAGTGTGGAATGTATCAGAAAAATTTGATCGCGTAGCATGTAAGTATCGGTGTGTACTGCAAAGTTCTGGAGTCATCAAAATCATAATAAATTTGGCCCAGTCTTGGTAAAGTAACAGCACTGTACACAGAAAGATGTGTATGGGACTACATACATTTTCTACCAAAATTGTTTGGCAAATTACATTTATTTGTAATCTTGAACATTCAGTGTAAGTTTCGTTTGGTTTTGTGAGAATTAATTTTCTTTTTTTAAACCAGAATTCTCACCTTTATCTTTGATTTAAAAGAATAGTTTAAGAGACGCCAAATGATCTGTTTCGTCGATCCAGACCGCATCAACGGCAAAGTCAAACCTGACTACTGATGGAAATGAATCGAGTCAATTCAAGCAAAACGAGCTGTAACACCCTATTTACCAATTTTGAATCACGTTTGTTCTCGGTTTTAACTAATTTGTTACTTTTGATGACGGAAATAACCACATTTAATAAATACTGTCAATAACACAAACTTTATTTGTTTTTCAAATTATGTTCATGCTCCATTCTGAAGAAAAAAAAAACGCCGTGGTCATGTTACGTAAAAGCGTCTGACAATTCACCGCAATGTCCTAATTCTTTATGTTTAATGAGGTTAGATATTTTAAATAAATAAATAAATTAATAAATGAAAGTGAAAATAAAATGTAATTGATGTATACGATACATGGGTCAATGCATCTTTTAAAATATGTAATTGAAATATGCCATATCATTTACAATTGCTTAGTATACATGCTTTCATTATTCTGATTAAATAATTGAAATGTTTATTGTATATAAAGTTACTGTATATATTCGTCCTAATTAAACCTTTTAGATGTTATCATTATAGGATCAATAGAAAGTAGGCTGTTGATATAGTTACCTCAAGATAGTAGCAATTGGAGAAAAACAAAATTTAAACAAAAAAGTGTTAATCTAAGACCAAATTTAGGTCCTTTTAACTAAATGCCTGAAATAAATGTATTTACTCACATGATGTGAATTCGTATACTTGTACATATTCCTAATAACCCAATTTTGTTTTTGTTGGTTTGTTTCTTTGTTATTTTTTTTTCCTTGTTATGTTTTGAAAATGATATTTAAAATAACGGAAGTCTGTATTAAGAAGCCGTTCTCGGAAGGTCCTTTGCCCCTGTCGGCTCCTCCACTCTGCGTGTATTTGTATTCCTTCCTTGTCTCACCTATCAGCTCATGTACGCGTATACGTAAATGTATATATTTATGTCTTTATGCTCATAATTTGTATTATTAAGCATATGCTCTAATTATTGTTATCTTATTTTATGAGTGGAAATAATCTTATATTATAAGATTATTAACTGGAAAATTAAATGTGTATATTGCTACAAGAGAATGTTTAGTTATTTAAACAAAAAAATAGTATTGCAATTGATAATAGCTAGCTGCTTAGGTAAAAAATTTCCCTGTCATTTTAAAAGATGAATTTGTATGTTAAATATATGTATAGGGGAGACAATCACGTGATGACCATGTCAACATGTTACTTCAACGTCTTTCAAAGTAAGCTTTATACACACGATGAAATGGAAAATACTTGTTTTTCTATTCCTTGTTAGGATACATATACATCTATTTTGGTAGATCAACATCCCTGTATAATATTTTCAATGTGTACCTTCAGTTATTTAAGCAAGTACATGTTTATAGTGTTGAGAAAGTATAAGATTCATAACTTTGTTGTGGTTATACCATGGTAGAGGTGTCGTTGTCGAGTTGATACGTAGACGGACTGACGATCTTAAGGTCCGCGGTTTGACTCCCGCCGCGGCACAAATGTGCTTTGGCAAGACATTGATCTACATTCGCCACACTCAACCCATGTAACGTAAATGGGTACCTGGCATGAATTAATTCCTTGAAATGCTAAAGCGCCGCGGTGGTTGCCTTGGTAAAGCCAGGGTAATAATTGGGGCAGCGCCAGGAGCATCACAACGTGACGGACCGATTATATAAGAAGCCACCGTTATTATTATTATAATATTGTCCAAAAATGTAAACAGTACAAGTTCTGTATATTATATTGATAAATCATAATTGAGGGAAAGACGAGCACTCTTGTACAACACCGACTAATCCCAAGCTCCAAAACAAAATATTCGGAGAAAATAGATCATCGTTAACCTTTGATCTGAAAAAAAAAATCAATCAAATACTTTTGATAGACGTCCGTAATATCCGTTATGTTCGTTTAGTTAGTTCTTGCCAAACGAGTACATTGTCTTTAAAGGAAACTGAATTCACATGTTACATCAATTCCATCTAACAAAACATATTTGTAATACAACATGAAAAGCCACGCGAAGGATACGTGTAAACATTATAAAAGTGAAATAAGTATGCAATTAATTATGTTAGGAAGACGACAAACTGATAATTAATATCAAATTAAATTTAATTATGTTAATAACACTGTGAAAGATACTACCTATAAGCAAATGAGGACAGTTTAGTATGTAAAACATAAGTCTGCATATATACTATGAGGTTTAGAATTAACACAAAATAACATGCTATGTATATTGGACTACACACAAATTTTGACCCAAACTCTTCAGCTATATTCAACAGCGATTCCTTCAGGAGATGTTCTCAGTATGATATTTTTCTCAAATTGACATACAAAGAATGAGGAAGATCAAAAAGATATTTTTCATTTTTATCAGTACTTAGTCTTCTCTGCTTTTTCATTTTGGGAATGTATATTTGTTCGTTCTATGAAGAACGGAACAAGGAATGTATACGTGAACGTATTAACAATTGTATTACAACTATAACCTATCATAATCGGTATGTGTATGAAACAGAAAAAGTAATTGTGAAAACTTACCGGTGATCATCTTTGATAAAGTGCGAGCTGACCCGTTTCAAATCAATTTCGAACATGCTTGATATGTATGTAGAGGGGACGAGGATGACATGAAACATGAATCAATGTAGAGAGTATTATAAGCAAACTGGATACTGTTTTAAAAAATCGATTTTCTATAAAAACGTGTTTATGTATCACTTTGTATTTTGAGGCGACAATAAATCGATTTATTTGAAAAGTGGTTAAGCCCAAGCAAATATTTTGTCACTCTTAATGTAAGAATATGGATCTAATATTTAGGTGCAGCTGCTGAAAATGTAATACCCAAACTCCCCCAACTTCCTTTGAAGTATATTCATATTTTGCAGATAATAGAATGTGGAACAAATAACTGATAGTAATTCTGATAATGGTGACGTTTTTTTTCCCTTTTGTTGCTGTTTTCTGTATATTTGTTGGTTGTTGTTTGTTTGTTGTTTGGTCTTCTTTCTAAATTTGATTCTTGAAATAGTAATTGGTATGATGTTATGTTTATAAAAAACAAATCAAGATATGACAAGAACAATGAAGATGATGATGATTATGATGATGATGATGATAGTAATGCAGACAGTGATACCATGACAACTTTAAACAAAAATCAAGACGTAAATGATAATATTGTTGATCAAAAAGATAGCTAGAGCGTTATGCCTGGCGGACTGGTGCGCTTTTTAAGAAGCCCCCATTATTATTATTATTATTTCCGCTTAACGTGTTTTGTGGCTAGTTGTAGTCTTTTTTGAAAAAGTTTCAGAATGCTATTCTTACTTCTTAATCACCATTATTCACGCAGCAGAAGTAAAACAACTTACAAAACTAAAACTCGTATATACGGAAGCGCACAAAATCATACTATTTAATAAATAAGCCGTGTATCACAGTCATGATAGCGGTTGAAGAGTAAGCTTGGGAACCCTTATTCTTTATACGAAGGCCCTAATACACTGTTAACACACATTTTCTATCCTTTTTTACAGATTTCATGTGTATTCTTGAACACTGATGTTAATCTTGTTTTATTCGAGAGAAGACTGTGTAATTTTTTTTTTTCTATTGCAATCTATCATCGTTATGATTTATTGTTAGGGCTATGGTTATAATTGTAAAGCTCCTACAAACTACTGAGCCATAACAAGCTGCTTTGAAGACTTGGTTACTTATATAGAGGAATCAAGCATTCGTCGAACAATTACACGTAATCAATATTAAGGAAGAATGATGAGCCCACATTCCTGACATGATCTATATTCAATCGCTGAACAATAGTACAAGCCTTTGATGGTTAAACGGAAATCAGGTAACGAAATGCTTTAACACATGATCATGAGAGGATTGCCCAACGTACAATGGAGATCGAGTTGCGATTCCGAGGAAAACTCTCGACATTTAAAGATGTTCCTGAGATTGTTTAATTAGCTATTGGTAAATACTTCTTTTTCCTACAACGATATATAAACCTCCTACATTCCTTTCTAATTTCTAATGCGCATTTCTCTCTCCTCATCTTCTTCTCAACCCCACATGCAGCTCATCATTTTGTATTATTTAATGTACCTTCGATCTCTCACTTCTTTTTTGACATTGTCTACTCTTTGTAGTATGACCGTGTTCTTCTATATTCGTCATGTAAAGTACTTTCTTGTCCCGTTCTTGTCTCTCTTGGCATATTCACCCTGTTTTCCTTAGTTTGAAGTTCTTTTTGTGGTTACGGAGTTGTAAATTTAAATACTCATTATTCCTAAGTATCATTTGAGGTGTTCACACGTGTACAAACCATGCTTTTTAGTGGACCCCTCAGTTTACAATATGATTTTTTTACATTTGTTGTAAATGTTTATAATTGATTTGTAATGTATTTTTGGAAAAATAAATAAATTTAAATTAAAAATTTAAATTGCAGTGGTGGTAACTGTACATCCCAATAATCTATATGTTTGCTGATGCGAGAGATATGTATTACGAATTATAAAGCGTGTATTTTACATTAGTAGGTGTGGATTGAGACGATCTACTGTTTATTATGTGGCTTAATTGAGAGCAGCCAATGGTTGGTGAACCCATAGACTATCCTAACGACTAGCGGGTATTTCTTATCAGGCCTACGGGCTCCTCTCAAATTATTTGTATGCTATGTTTTCAACTTTTTATAGAGATTTCTTTAATGTTGTCATGATTGTGAGAATTAGGCAGCTCTTGATTNGGGGTCCGCCAATAAGAAGGTTGGTAAAATACTGAAAAGCCCGATCACCTATCTGTTTGCTGTTGCGAGAGATGTGTATTACAAATAGTAATATAAAGTGTGTATTCAATGTGTGCGAGTAGAGACGATCTGTTCATTGTGGGGCTTGATTGTTGGCGCATTGTTGGTGCACCCATAGACTCTCTGAGAGACAAGGGGGTATTTCTGGATAGGTCTACAGGTTTGCTACATCGAGACTTGTACACACTTTAATTATATTTCCACCAAGTCTGGTGTCAGCAAATAATATCCTTTTGCACATGGAAACTGACGACCTTCTCCCTTTCAAGGCTTTGTTTAACAAAGTAAAATCTGATATGCATGGCCCTACATGTTATCACTGTCTTTGATATGGGGAAATATTGATGCCCTAAGAAAGTGCGCTTCAAAATGATCCTAAAGTGCCTCAACAAAGTAAAAATCCTTGAGTGACCGGTTTTACCATACTCATTTTCCTCAATAGACTGTGGTGTTATAAACACCGTTAGGAAAATGAAAAATGATATTTCGATTCCAATAAAAAATATCTTGATAATCAGACAGGCGATTGGCTTTAAGTCATGAGATTCCTGACTGACCTAAAGGTTTATAATTTGATTGCAGCATGAGCTAAATCCAGGATTTTGTTTCAAAATCTGAGACAATGTTATCGAGTCACTTTAAATACCCAAACCCCCACCCCTCCCAAGGTTCTACAGATCCTAGATACTCTATACTTGACCGATTCAATTAAATTTCGACGACATAACAAGTTGAATTATTATTCATAGTGATCAACGCACTGAAATACAGAGAGCTGGCTTCCTGTGATTGGTTCATTCCTATGTAGGAGTGGCTTTACTCAAAACAGGAACTTCCATGCTCGTTATTTCACAATGAGACTTAGGTCAACAACTTAAAATCGTTGTTTTCGGCTTTGCCTTTGTTCGAACCCTTTTGCGATGAAACTTGTCTTCAAAAATAGTTGGCTTTCAAATAGATCTGGTAATATTGTCTTTCAAAGCTAATAATCGTAAAGAAACGTCTTCTCTGGTATCAGGACTATATGTATGTATTTTTGTCAGTGATGTTTTATTGATACTTTTCAGTTCACAAAACATATTGCATGGAAGAATGGATATAATTTATTGTATAGCTGAAGCATATATATATATATATATATGACTAAACAACTTGAAACATATGTCTATACAGTACATGCATAATGAAGAGATTTTTCAGGTCAAATAGGATAGCAGTAGGACAATATTCCATCATCTATGGTGAAATGTTGGCTTGCCTCTTTCTGCGATTTATACGAAGTAAAAAGCATCCTTTACAAAAAACAACGCTTTGATTGTTTTTGTTTTTCTTGCTATTAGTGAAACAAGATTTATTACTACACTACGTGGTTGCTTTTCAAAATATCATATAATTACTGGGTTTTTCATCCAGAAAAGATAAGGCAAACATAAACAACACAAATTTGAAGTAAATTGTAAACGTCTGAATACATAGTGCCTGTTCTAAAGTTTCTGATTTGTAAATCCAAACGTGCATACTGGGGAAAGGTTATCCTATTAAAAGCTTGGTTCTAAAAGGCAACTTTTATCATATTTTTTTGGACTGTATACAATTCATTATCACTCAAATTATACTGGTTTCTTAAATGAAAAGAGCTCAGAGATCGTCTCTTTTCGTTTCAACAAAATTTATATAATAGGGTTTACTTTTCATCACCTTAAGATGTCTGGACATATTTGGCATCACAATATTTGTTGGTAATTGCTTCTTTTTCATCTTTGTGAATCTGACTAACCTTGTGATCACTGCCCTTTTATAAACATAAACCCACTTATTGTAGTAATAAATAGTCATTCCCTTTGATGTTGAATTTTTCAAACAATTGTTTGCACACAAAAATCATCTTAATGTCAATCTGTATCTTAAAATTATTCCATATAATCTGATTAGCATAACATCCAACCTCTACAGAACAGCATAGTAATGACCACCTTCCAAAAATAGAGGCAAAGATTGGAGATAGTTGTATATAATGTGTCTACCTTTTATTCCAGATCCAAAATATTGACAGCAAAGAGGAATCTTCTAGGTGGACAACGTGCATTCGAGTCCAACGGACAAGTTTACGTGGTTTAGGTAAGTAATAGTAATCCGACCTTGTGGATTTGATTCAACAAACTTGAAACTTGTAAGTTGCTGTCTGGTTATGATGTTTGATATAAAAATGACAAATTGTTAATAATTGCAGCACACCTACCATCACTTATTCATTACTTTCATTCTTAGACGAAGAGCGATCTATTAAATGTTGTTGCCTACTACAAGCACACGGGTCAATGTTATTAGGACATATCTCATTTGAATGTTTATTTCCCTTTAGTGTGGTCCCACTGCTTAGCACCTGGGAATATGCTTTCATCTTCGTCATATACTTTATAGATATCATCCATTATACTTCACTTTATTTGCCAAATTTATAAGTGAATTTCATTAATCCGATCCAATCCAATCCACATTCTCACGAACCTTACACTGAATGTTTAAGATTTCTAATAAATGTCATGTGCCAAACAATTTTTGGAAGAAAATGTATACCGGCTGAGTAATGAGCATAGAAAGATAAGGAAATCAGGGTAGTACACTCTTAGAAAAAGGGTGCAAAAAAGGGTGCAAAATAAGAGTTTGCACCTTTACATAAACATGAACCCTATCGACCAAAAAAGGGTGCAAAATGAAAGTTTGCATATCGCATGCATATTCATGATTACTTTCTACGTGTTCACATTCAAATACATTTATCATGATTTGTTAAGCAAATTATGACAATGCACATCAATTTTGTGATTTGTATTTACCTTTGGCAATCATTAACCAATAGATAATTTTGTCTGATCATGTTACAATTACATTCACGTTTTAGCAAT